>JANHGL010024042.1:12713-32247 GCA_024611195.1 Ceyx melanurus
AATATAAATATATTTTTATAAATATAAAATAATAAACAAATAAAAGTAGTAATAGAATATACAAATGTGCAGTGCAATTGCTCACCACTGTGAATGGTGGACTGTGGACTGTAGGTGCTAAGAAGAAAAATTAGCTCTGTTCCAGCCCAAACCAGGACACTGGGCAGTGCTTTGACTAAAGTCCCATGCTGGGGGCTCCAAGTATGGGCAGACAGGAACTTGGCAGCAAAAAACCTGTAGGAGAAGGGAACGGAGGTGTTGATGAGAGGAAAATGTAGATGTCTTGTTCTAGAAGATAACACAAATATTTAAAGGGCAAAATAGTATCTCAAATAATGAGAGTTACAGTTGGGTAGCAACCTGATCAGTGGAAGAGTTTGCAAATGGAGAACTATAAGAAACTGTAGAGGTGTTGACTGGGGAGAAGGTGAAGGATTTGACTAGCATGGTTAATCTGCCTAGCCAATTTCAGGTAGGAAAAAATCAATTTAACCTTCCTTCCTGCCCCTCTTGACTCTGACAAGAGTAAAATTTATTCTTGGTGTAGGACCTTGCTTCCTTTTTTGTGCTTGCTTGTGCTTTCTGGAAATGGAAACAAAAAAAGGGAAGAAAAAAAATTGCTTTAAATGATAAATTAAAGGATCAGTTGGATCTTTGCAAGAAATGAGAGGGGGCATACTGTCTGCTTTCAGTAACAGCTCAGGGCACACCATGGTATGCTGGAATAATTTTTGAAGAGGTAGTCAAGACAGCTAATGAATATTTACATAAGACATTATTTCTTTTGAGCAAAAATTTATGTGGTATCCCCAACCAGATAAGATAGATTATATAAGAAGCTAAATTTATATGCTGTCTATATTATAGAATCATCACAATTTTCTTTTGCATATGGGTACTGAAAATGACACCGAAATTAATCTTCTACAAACTTTTTTTTTGCAATATTCTTTCCTAATGAGTTACAATAATATTGTTACAGTATTGGAAATAGAATTGAATTTTCCATTCTGTATATAATTTTTCCTTGCATGAAGAAGGTTCATAAGGCTTTTGCTGAAGGATAAAATTTAAGTAATCATCATTTTATTTAGGACTTAGTTTCTGGAAGCATGGAACACTTAGGTGCAAATTTAAAAGCAGTGTTGACAAATAAGTGGTTTGAGCATATGTGGTCTGTAGAACAGCTCAGCTTGAAAGCAAGTAACTTCTCAGCATTTGCTATTCTTTTGAAGCTGATTAAGCACTTGACCTGCTACTTCTAAGTTTTCTTATTAATTTTCTATCAAAGTAATCTGAAGCTTAATGTAACGTATCACAGAAATCCAGCTTAGGTATTTTGACAAATGGCTGCTTCTCTTTTTTTGGTGGGAGTCTTCCAGGGTGGTAATTGCAAAGCCCCAAGTTTACACTTGCAGAGGAAGGTCTTTGAAATGCTTTTTCAGAGGGCACTGCTGCTGTAGTTTACTTACCAATGATAAATTGGATTTGGATCTTTTAAAACCAGTGCATTTTTTAATGTATACCAAAAAGTTGATTGATACTTTCCACCTGAGCCAGTGTTAAGAAGTGGTTTGCAAACTGTCCAACAGTTGAGCTGAAAGCTGAGTGAGTTGGAAGGTTTTATTTTGGCTAGTCATGAGGTGTGTAGAAGTGTTGAGAGCTTCCTGCTTGCTTCTCTTAATGTCAAGTGAAACATTTCAGAACAAGTAGTTTTAGACAGTATAGCACTTCCAAAGATTTTTTCCTTTTTTTTTTTTTTTAAATTATTAATTCAGTATTGACTGACCAAAAGTAGTGCATTGATATTTTTTACTTTTAAACTGTATTTTTCAAGAGTGCCTTCTGCCTGCCACTGCTCCTGAAGTAATCAGCCTTTTTCTGGCCATGCTTTCCTTCCTTGGGCACCTATTGTGAAATAGATTGTGAAACTTTCTATGCTGAAATAGCTCTAACCTGTACCCAAGGATGTTGCTGTCAGACAGGAGTGTGGGAGTAGGACCAAGTGCTTAGGGACCAGGGGAAGTTATTACTCATTTCTTAAGCTTGAGTGCTGATTTCTGGGATCCTTGAACTTGGTTTTGTTGTTGTTGTTTTTACTTGATTTCAGGCATGATATATATGTAAACTGCATACCTTTTTTCCTGCATGAGGAAGTATTCTCTAATTTTTTTTTTTAAAGCTAATTAATTGGTTTATTGTCACAGATTCCTCATCCTTGTCATGACAGTGTTAATAGCTCTCAGTATTCTGTTTCAACTACCTGTTACTGATTTTATAGAAAGGGGCAAGAAAGAAGTTAGGATCCAGACTAAAACACAATCCAGTGTTTTGGAAATTTGATAATGTAATGTAATGTTTCCCGTGTTCTTTCATGGTAAGTAAAACTTCCAGAAACGGGGACCATTATCTCACCTGAAGCCAGAAAGTGTTTGCCTGCTTATTTTTACTTAGAAGAACGGAAGAATTTTTTTTGTTTAATATCTTCCTACTCTTGCAAATGAGAAATGATAGTCATTTGTCAGCTCAGCCAAATTTCAGCTCCTGTTGCAAGCAGCAGAGCTTTGCCTGGAGGCAGATAAAGATAGCTGAAAGTTGAGTTTCTGTGGGAGGGTTAGTATTTGTGTATGAAGACATATGCTCAGTCAAGCAGTTTGTTGAATTAGGGGCCATACTCTGTTGACACTGACAGTCTCACTGAAATGCTTTCCATCTGGCAGGAGGCAGCAAACCAGTCCCTCTTTGCTTCCACTTATTTCCCTCGCTGCAAAATTTTTGTTTTAAACAGAGCATTAATATTTTCAAAGATCTGAGTCCCCAGGCCAGACTTTTTTTTTCCTAAGGGAGGTTCTACATATCACTTGTGCTCTAGGCTAAGATTTTTTCTAAAGGATTATGTGCTGTAAACTTACTTTTTCCTGGTTAAAGTCCTCCTAATAAGTAGTGCCTTAGTTTGGACTTTGGGATGATGATATTCTTGTTCACCTCTTCAGCAGCTGTCTCTAACATTCCCATTACTTACTAATGTTGTAATATGTGAAAATACAGGGCTTTGTTAAAATTGTGGACAAGAATACAATTTTCTCGTTTTCTTCTTTGATTAACAAGTTCTAATTACATCTTGTAACATTTCCTATTTTATTTGGGTTTTTTATGTTTACATTGGGTTCTTAAATTAGTAAATATATAAACATCCTTTTTAACTCTATATACAGCTATAAATTATTTGATTAGGAAGCTAGTAGACTGTCTCTTATGCCTGAGTGCTGGAAGAAATGATTTTTCAGTGTCTAAACATGCATAGTTGGATGTGTGGAGCAGTGGTTTTACTTTAGGGACTTTCTGCTACTTAGCTCTTTGTTTATTATCTTCATAAAAAAAAAATCATTGAGATCCTTTGTAAATGTTGAGATGGTGTCAGTTTGACATTTCCTTTCATAAATTTACCAGCTGATATATTTCAAGTACTGCCTGCTGTGAATGGCATGTCTTATGACCTTGATTAGATACCTCCTCCTCCTCCCACTTTTCTCACTTCAAATGCTATGCTATAACACACACTAGAATACCCTAAAAAGCTAAGCCTTTGGTTAGAAGTAGAACAGCTCCATAGTTCCCTTTCTCTCCATATAGGACAGAGTTGCAGTAGTTTGATTATCCCACAGTTGCCTCTTGCCAGTTGAAAACTGATTTCTTAGCTGAGATTGTGATCTTTTCAGCACCATTAAAGCAGTATATTTGAATGTCTCTAAGTTTGCATCCCTCTGAACACCTCTGAGGTAATGGGAAATATTTACATTTATCTCGCTCTCTGTAGTTCCATTAAAAATTATCAGTTGAAACTTGGTTAAATTCTTTTTTTCCTCAGCTCACTTCTCCCTTACCCTCCCCCATAAGCTTTCCTATTTTTGATCTTTTTGCATCAGATCACAAACCAGTAGGTTGCAGATTATTCAGTTGAGTATTATACTTGAAGCTCTCTACTCACAAAGCATTGAGCATCAGAGGAAATCAAATTATACTGAACATTTATGAGGGCAGCTGGGATTTATTTAATGTAGTTATGTATTTAACTGTTGTATATCCATAAATAGGATATTTTTCCTCAATAGGTCTGGAAATTTTTACTCTTTTCCATCAAGGCAGAGAAGAGTAGAAGAGGTTAAATACAAAGCATTGTCTGTCTCAGTTGGAGATGCTTGTTTTCCAGTTAGTCATGTACATTTTTTTTCTGGGAAGCCCAGTATTGAGAGTGGAAGTCAAGCCATGTTGATGGAAGCTAAATGAAGAAATCTTTGTTTCTGTACCTACACACTTCTGTATAGGTAGCTGAGGTTAATGCCTGTGGGCATACTGGAGAGGGTTGATGATGCTGCCTAGTTTCTGCTGCTTGGTTTAAGGCTGTTGAGACAATTGTAGGTTGTTTTTTTTTTTTAAGAAGATAACAAGATAACTACTTGATCTGTTACAATAAGTGATAATTATCTGATGTCTCCTGAGCTGGTTGTGAGGAGTTGTCGGTGAGGTCCAAAGCTGGTGCTTTGTGTACAGGATACTCACTGTCTGTATCTTGTTTCTGCTCCCCTCTGAGCTTTTGTGAGCAGGGGGAGAAAAGATTGGAGTTGAAAATACTGCAGAATAGAGTAGGAAGGTGAAGATTTTGAGAGAGAATTACAGCTCAGTATTCAAGTTTTCTCTAACCCATTACAAAATAAATATTACTGAAAATCCAAATACCCACTCTTTATATACAAACAAACCAAACAAAAACTCGTAGTTGACGCTAACTCTTTATTTTCTTGACTTCTGGGTCCCTTGACAGTGAATGCTTTGTCCACTGAAGGAGCTGAGAGGTGTCTAATGCATTTTGCACTGTGGCTCACATCCTCCACACAAATCCGTGCTGCTTGCTCGCCGTACCTCCGGAACAATGAGGGCAGTGTTCCCGGCCTGCAGAGAAGGTGCAGAGGGTGTCTGCCAGCTCACAGCAGTCAACACACAGCTCTTTGTGTTGCCTACACCACTGATGCTCCACGCTGAAGGCTGATGTATGGTCATGCTATACAAATAAACCGGTTTTGTTGATTGCTGTGCTAATGTTTTTGAATCGTGATAGTTAAAAGACTCCCATCATCTTTACAGACCTGTAGTGCTGCTGCTTATTTGCAAACAGTTTGGGTTCTCTCTTTGTGAAGAGCAGTTGTGAGGATAGAAAGAGATTTTTTTTTTCCAAGTTGTGCAGTTTGGGTAGGTACAGGTTGAATTGTGGCAAAGGTATTTATCTTAGAGTCCAAAGAGATTTAGTAATGATGCTGAACAGAGCCACAGCACTGTTGAGAGCAATAGATTGTCTTGTGTTTTCATTTTTCTATTGTGCTTTCCAGATGTGTAGTACTCTCAAGCAAAGTGAAGTTGAGCTTGCTCTAATCTTGATTCATAGATATTAGGGGTTGGAAGGGACCTAGAAGATCATCTAGTCCAACCCCCCTGCCAGAGCAGGATCACCTAGACCAAGTCACCCAGGAACAGATCCAGGCGGCTCTTAAGTGTCTCCAGAGCAGGAGACTCCACAACCCCCCTGGGCAGCCCCTTCCAGAGCTCTGTCTGTTGATTTGGGGGTGCAGGGGAGAAAGATATTTTATGCTTGACTTCTGAAAATATTTGCTTTAAAAAAAAGTGCTATGGATTCAATCACTCTTGGTCCCTTTCAGAAACTGCTGGTGTTGGCTTGTGTTGCTTCGAGTTAGTGTCCCCAGGAGACAGAAGGTGGCAGGAGGCCTGCAAGAGGAAGACACTGTTGGGTTGTTTGCATGGCTGTATATGCCAGAACCTTTGTTTGGTTGGTGAACAACCTATTTGTGAAGGCCAAGAAAAATAAGGGTGTATACTGTAGATGTCACCCTGATCGACATAACCTTGACATTTTTTTTTAATAAGATTTGGTGAGAGTATGATAGTGGTGTATACATTACAACTGTTAAACATGTGTCACTAAATAAACAGAAATTAACTGTACAGACTGGGGAGTTAATGCAAGACTTAAACCCATACAGTCAATCCATATTACATTTGAAAGAGATGAAATTAGTAAGCAGGATAAAGAGTGACAATTAGGTATTTCATTGTGCTTGGGTAGCACCACATGACTGTAGTTGTTATTAACATCCAATGTGTCAGAAGGAAGTACTTTGAATAATGGGAATGCAAATATTGGACTGTTTAGTATAAACACTCATACAAAACAGTTATATTTTGCATTCTAGGAGCACTGTGGCTGTGAACCTGGACAGCAGATTTTTAGAGTGGCCAGCTAACGTTTATGTGGGTTTAAATTAAAGCTCAGAGTATTGGATCTCCCTGAAAGGTCATTTTTCCAATAAACCTTTCTTCACTGTTAGATGAAGAACAGTGGCAGGCCTTAGCTTTTGTTAACAGGGTCTGGTGCTTGTGATGACAGAACATTTAACTGGTGCTAATGGAGTCTGAAACAGGATGGTAAAAATGACTGGCAAGGGCAATCTCTGCCTAGAATCAGCCTCAACTAACTTTGATCCTGTAAAATACTTGATGTACAGTAGCTAAAATAGAAATGTCTTGAAGAGATGTAGTTGCAGGTAAGACAATCCCATCCTTGAACACGCAGTTAGGGCAGCAACTTTGGAAGCCTATTGTGAAGTTCAGAAACACATAATCAAGCCAATCTAACATCCTCTACGACAGGAAGCCTGTGGACTGGGTAAAGCCACATGTGATGCTCTTACAGAGCAGGCTAAGGAAACATGGCCTAGATTAAAAGAAAAGCTATTTTAGGATGTGTGTAAAATCACTAGATGAACAGTAGCCAGAGTTTTATTTTTTCTTGTTCAAAAACTGGCTAGTGGAATAACATGTGGGTATGAAATATGAAAACAAGATGTTTGGGAATAAATGCAGGTATATGAGGCTGGGATGGCAAGTCAGAAGAATCTTGAATGTTGTAAAGATGACTTGAAATAATAATATAAATTACTAAAACCACTAAAATATCTGTCTTTATGTAACCAGCTACATGTATATAGATAGATACTTCAGTTAAAATTTTTGAGCAGATAGAAGAAAACTTGCTTACAGATTTGCCATCCACTTCTGTAAAAATTTAATATATGCTTCACCCCTGTAAGGCACACTTGAATTTTATTAAGACAAGAGATATAAAAAAGGCTCATTTTAAACACAAGCAACATGATTTTTTGAGTGTATTGCATGTTACAGTGCAGTATGTATCAGATGTGTCATAGAAGTCTGTGTGTTAACCTTCTTGACTGTGACTAACTTGATTTGATAAAGGAAATTGGGTGTCTTCAGAATTATGATGTTGGAATATTTAACACTTTCAGAAAGGTAACAGCCACGTGACTTAGGTGTCTTGGATCATCTTGTGAATCCACATCTTTCTGTCCCTTTGAATCTGAACTTTTTTTTCAGATTTGGTAATAATTACTATTGTTTCTGGGAAATCCTTAGCCAGTTCTAAAAAAAACCTCAAGCCTGTAAACCACATCTGTGGATATAGAACTGCTTACTATGCCTGTTCTAACAGTCTGAATTATCAGTATTTTGATAATCTGTCCTCAAATAGAGAACAAAATCAGGAGTTGAGATGTTTTTCCTTTCTACTTTGATATGCAAAAAGTGTCAAACTGCTAAGTATTATACTTAATTTACTCAGTACTGGGATAATAAATTGTTTCAGAATAAGCAGTTGACAAATGTCTTTTCTAGCACTGCCAATCTTAGTTTTCCTTACCATTTATATCCTTCATCATGTCATGTTACCATCATGTCAACTTTTTTTTTTTCCCCTTGTACATAATTTTTCATCTGGACAGAAAATACATAAAGCTAACAGTATAAATGAGAAAAACAATGAACTGGATTCCCTTAGTAGGCTTGTATATAATATGGCAAATAAAACACAAGCTCTTAATATACAGGAAATATTACTTGAGTGTAGCCAAGGTACAGATTCATTAAAACCTGAAATAATCTGTTTTCTTTAAGATATTTTACTTTTTGAATGCTTAGAATTTCCTTCTGACATTCCTGTATTAAACTGTGAGGAAAAGATTTGCAGAATTCATTCAATATTGCTGAAATTCTAAGAGATCACATTTGTAAAGTCTCAGGCATAATTTTTTTAGGTGTCATCTTTTCTTAGAAATGCAAAAATATTACTTGAAGCATCAGGTCTGTGTTAGTTTAATAACACTTTTTTTTTAAGCAAAGCTGTCATTATGAATGCTGATGTTTAACTTGGGGGTGGGAGATGAAAGAATGTGAAAAACCCTTACGTCTATAGACTAGAATATATATATATTTGGGAAAATTGAGTGCAAAGGGATGATCATGTGGAGAGCAGCTCATGTGAATGTGTGCTGTTGAGGAGGCTGTTTTCTAGCCTTACCAAGAACAATTCCTAGTTTGTTGTACTAAGTGTTCATGATTGGATAGAGGGCGACATATATAGAACTCCAAAACAGATAACTGCTTATTTGGGAGGACAGGCAGTCCTCCCACTTAAATCATATCATCTGAAAGGCTAAAAAATGTTGCTGACTTGTTCCACCTCTCCACTCTATCCTGCATATGTTGTTTTCCTCACAGACTTAGTTCACTGCCTCTTTTTAGAAGCAGTTTTTCAGCTGCTTCTCCTTTGCACAGGATTTTGGATTTTGAATGCTGAGAAACTCCTCTTCCCTTCCACCTCAAGCTCTGTTAGAAGAGAGTCTGGAACTTACTTGAATTTCTGTTGTTCTTCTAGGACAGCCTTAAGACCTTGTGGATGGAAGACCTCTTTTGCTTCTACATTGATGTCAGGATGGCCTAGACCAGTCCATCTCTCTGGTTCCTACTACAGGCTCTCTACAGCAATGTGTCAGGATTTTGTCATCGGTGCTGGTGGATCACCCCGATGGCTGTAAACCTGCAGAGGAGGTTAGTACAAAATGTGATCCAGGAATTTTTGATGCTTTGGTCAGGTCTGCCTGTTTTGGATGTATCACAGAGCAATGGGAGCACTTCTGCTACTGCTGTGTCCTTGCGTTGTCTTGGGTTTGTGTGGCAGGGTCTTGATAGCAGGAGGGCTGTGAGGTGACTTCTGTGAGAAGCTGCTGGAAGCTTCTCCTATGTCAGATAGAGATAATGCTCTTATTTCTTGTCCTCAGTCTATTTCTTGTCCTCTTTAGTCTGCTTTTTTTTCCTATATTGTTTCAGTATTCTGTATTTAAGTGATTTTATTTTGCTGACTGGCTGTATATTGCCTCTCTTTGTTTACCTTCAAACTTCTCTGCCAATATTCATGACTATTCAGTTGGACTTTTTGTTTTGTTTGTCTTCCAATCTATTTTTTTTTCTCATATCCATATTTGTAGGGACTGCTGATGTAAAACCTGTTCATTTATTTGCATTAGGACTTGTGTATGACCTGGGTGGATAGAGATGAGTTTTCTCCCCTTCACTGAATGGAATATGGAAGCTCTGTCTGCTAATACCTTATAATGAGTTAGGCATATGTCCATCCCATGGTCAATTACAGTTTCTGTGCATGGGTCCATCATTTATAATTGTCTGCTTTTACAGTTACAGAAGGGTGTTCAGTCCATAGGTGAATACTTTGTGCTGTTGTAACTGTCCACAGTTAAGCATACTGTGTGTATGCTTAAGAGCTATGTGGCCTGCCTGTATGAATGCAGCCCAGTGCTTTCTATGTAGAATTTAAATTTGCATATGGATATAGCAAAGGGGCACAAGCTTTTGAGAGAAAAACTGCAGTAATTTCATGAATGCATTCCAAAGTGGGACAGTGCTAGCTTTCTTTTTTTGTTCTTCATGTCTGATCAGGCTTCCTTCCAGAGAAATAGAAGCAAGCCCATGTTCTGACCTCAATGCTGTGTGTAGAAGTAAATGAAAAAAAAGATTTATTCTCTGCTTCCCATCAGCAGGTGATGTCTGGTCCTTTTGGGGAAGCAGGACTCCAAACACGTAGTGATTGCTCCAGAGCACAAGCTGATGCCCCACCTTCCTTTTCCTAGCTTTTATAGTTCAGCTGAGTCATATGGAATGGAATATCCCTTTGGTCAGTTTGGGTCAGCTGTCCCAGTTGTGTCCCCTCTCAAGATCTTGTCAGCCCCATCCCACTGCAGGGGGAATGTTGAAAAACAACTTTGGTGCTGAGCCCTGCCCAGCAGCAGCCACAACAAGGGTGTGTTATCAGCATCTTCCCAGCTCTTCATGCAAAGCACAGTGGGAGGGCTTCTGTGGGGAAATTAACTCCAGCTTAGTCAGACCAAACACAACTTCAGATAATGTAGCCCACAGTGTGTTAAATGATTGTCACCCCTGTTTTGCCAAGTGATATTTCCTATTTCAAATCATATTTAGTCACGTGTGCTTTCCTATTCAGCAGTTTTTACCCTGGCACCTGCCTGTATTTGATTTGTCAGCAAGTTCTGCAACTACTTGAGGCAGAATTTGGCCAGCTTCTGTAGGATAAACATTTTATAGCTCCAGCATGTACCATCAGTTTTTCTGTACCTTTCAAAGCTTTTCTTTTTAGAACACTTAACCTTTTTTTTTTGACTATTTTCCACATCTATTGAAAGCAGGCCTTAGAATGTATTTGGTGTTTCTTCCAAGTTCCCCTTCTGGACCTTTCATCTACAATAGAAAGGTTTCAGGATTAGAGGTTGCTGCAGGTACTCAAAGATGGTTGAATCTGTTCACTGCAGTTCATCTTCTGAACTTCAAGTAGTCAAGGATTTCTCCTTGAAATCTGTGGTTCTTTGGGGTGTGATACTGACAGCCGAGCTACTCATTTCCTCCTCTCTATCTAAATATCAGGGTTGAGAGTAAATTCCAACCCCTGTTGTCTGTGGTGATCAGTGCTTTCAAGAAGAATCTGTTTATTTCCTCAAAACACTTCAAAAGCAAAAGCTACTGGTAAATGTTCCTATGTGCAGATTGAAGAAAGTATCATCCACAGAAAATTCTATTGACTATTTGATGAATCTGTATGAAGAGTGATCTATTGATAAGAATAACATTGATTTTAGTTCAGTCTCAGCTGGTAAAAACTGTTATTTGCAGTTTGACATTTTAATGTAGAAATTTGGTAGTAAATTTGATTTTCTGGGTTATGCAGAAATAGTATAAAGGAAGATGGAAAATGTGAGCATTGAGAATATGAAACAGCTTATTATGTTTTCACTTCCACAGAGTGCACATGATTTTTTAAAGAAAATTGCTCACAATAGTAAATCTAATTTTTTTTCCAGCAGGAATTTTAGTAGGCTGTCAGCTAACCTATTCTACTTATAGCTCATCTTGTACCTGCCAGACAATTTATAATAGTCTTTGAAATGTGTGATTTGATGATTATTATAAATTCTTGACTGCTTGCATTCATTTGGTTTTAGTGAACATATGCCTTGTAAGGCCAAGTGATGCTGCTTTTGGCTAGAAGCCTTCATGCTGTGTTACATCATGTCACAAGCCTGAGTCTCTAAAATGTGTGGAGGCATTTTTAAGGTTTTTGTTGCAGGCATCAAATAGTATAATAATAGCCTAATCTCTACTACATTCTAATATAAATTTAGGTAAATTTAGGTTAATTCATCTTAAGAGGCTTGAAAGCACCATTTAACTCTTGTAGGGAAGCTAAAATTCCTTAGATTTTAAAAGTGTTTCCTCTGAGTGAAGGTGAAGATGCAAGGTGTGTAGCTCACATCACAAAATGGATGTACTTGAGGAAATGGAGGTCTTCAGGTAGAACACCTGTGCTGATGTGGCCTAGATTTTCTTCTTCCAGTATTCCCATAGTGTTGGGATTGGAAGACCAACTAGCACAAGCCTTCAGAAATTTATTCAAGATTGGAGTCAGTTTATAGCTCTGGGATGCTGATTGGCAAGAGTGTTGCTGTGCTGAAAAAGCTGATTGCTGGGTCACCAACTGTGTATTTTCCAAAACAAAAACCCAAAGAAAATCTCTCTTCAGCATTCTGGGCCTCTGGGAAGGGCAGCAGAAAACTCTCATAAGTGTTACTGGTCATTGACTATTGTGTGTTGGGTTTTTATGAGCTTGCTGCATTGCTAGCACTGACATTAACATTCTCTCTTGCTGCTGTTAATAACAAGATCTTTTCACTCATGAATTGCCTATTGTCTTTGTGCTGCCTGTGATAGTCCCTGATGAAAATCCTGTCTGTATTCTCTAACTGGCTGTTACTCTTGAGTTAAGCATCCTCAGTAACCCTCCCAGAGTGTGCATGTGAAGTAGCTATGGCTTTGAAGAGGAATGTCAGCATCTGAAGGGTCAGTAGCCCAATTTAAGACTGCAGTTGTTGCAGGAAAAGAAAGAGCTGTCTATCAGCTCATAATTCTGCTTTCCTAAAAGGATTACCTATTCTGTAGCTGTCAGGAGAGGGAGTATCTGTTGTTCAGTGTAAGAAGGAAAGGATTTCAAATAATGGTGATTTGAACTTACCTGCCAGTACTGCATTACCCAATAACTGAATGCCTATGCAAAAAATTTAGTGTTAGCTTCAAGGTACTATATATCTGTGTGTTCATTTTATTGTTATAATTAAATGGAACAAATGATGTGCTCCTAATCCTTTGAAGCAGTACTGTAAAAATATGTATAGGCTTATTTGTATAGGATTGGCATTATTAAGTAATGTATACTGATTGTTCACTGAGCAAAATGGAAGTATATTTTAAATCTCAAAGCAGTTGAGAGAATTGAAGTGTCTGCAGGATCCCTGAATAAGTCTATTTTTAGACAATTTTCATTCAACCTGTAGAGCAGACAAAAAAATGAAATTGTTACCTCAGTCTTTTGAAAGCTATTTTAAAGTAATGGCATAGGAGTCTAGTGAATCTCAGGTGTTTATATGACAGCAGTAGTCTTTGTACTTTTATTCTTGGTTTCCAAATTTCAGCTATCCTCTTGAGCTCTTCTGATATTTACAGTGATATTCTGATAGGGAATATTTTGTCTCCCTCCCAGATCTATTTATTCATTTTCATGTATAGCAAAAATTGTTGTAAAAATAATGTAAACCCAAAGTCCGTGGGTTAAATTTTTCTTGAACTTTTATTATTTGATTAAAATATAATTGTTCTTTAATTTGAAAGCTTGCCTCCTATGCAGGCTAGTGGACAGATTATCAAAGGTGCATTCTCGTCAGCCTATTAAGGTTTTCTTTATATATCTTTACATTCTTTCTTGTAATCATCTTGTTTATCCACATAATTTTTTTCTATTGATCCTGATCTTCCTCACCTTAAATAAGTTTTCCATGTGGGAGTTAGATCTAAAGAGCTTTTTTTTTATACTAGCTGATAGTTTTGAAGTCAGTTACAGACTGAGTGAAATTTAAACTGTTCAAATTTTAATAATGATATTTTTTTTTTAATTAACTTCCAATTGACTTATTCCTTATCATTCACTCAGTCTGTTCTGGAAACATCTGCAGGATTTATATGCTATATATTGTATTACTTATTATTAAGTTAATTCAGCATTGATATACTTTAATATAATAAAAGTAAGCATGTATCTCTGGACAACTTTCTGTCCTGAATATCCTCACATTTATGCCTGTTTCAGGTAGCACGTGTAGTAAATTAACAGACTTTTCTGCTATCACACTTTGAAATTTCACATGGCAGTTCTATATTGGCCCTACAGAAAAAATTATACAGGCCATACTGGTTTTACCACTCTGGGTAATCTCAGTTGGTTTTATTTCATCCTGAGTTTGATAATTTCCATGTCGTTGTCCATGTTGCAAATTATTTTACTTAGTTAATCTTTATTAAATTGAGATAAATTATATATTTCTGGTATATTTGATATTTGGGCCATAGGTAGGTAGTTGTTAATCTGCAAAAGGTAATTTTTATTTGAATAGCATTGATTAGGAAGAGATTTAGGAAGGAGTACTACAGGTAGTTTTTTCATCAATCCCTCAAGTAGTGGGGGAAAAAATACAGACAAGGGGTGGAAAATACATGTCATTAACACATGCTGAGAGACTGGTGCCACCGTTGGAATTTTGGGTTTTTTTGACCATGGGGAGGTTTATATGACACCTGGTCTCTTGGCATCAGATGGAGTAGATCTCTCTCATAGGGGAATCTGTGGCAAGTCCTTGAAAGTGTGGACCAAATGCTTCCCTGATTTCTTGAAACATTTGAGAAGATTCAAGCAATATAGTGCATGCTGCTTATAAACTAATTTGAGATACTTTTAATCACTAATTTTTAAAATGATAAACTGTTTTCAAAATTTGAATGATCGTAGTTAAGATGCTTATGAAAGTGTAGGTACCAAAATAGCAATGTTTTAATATTAATTCCATTTTGGCATTCCTTTTCTATGTGATGAGCCAGATTTTCATCTCACAAGAGCATCTACATTTATAAGCCTATAAGCATTCTAATATAGCTGTAGCCTTTATGTGCCAATAAATTCTTCCTTTGTGTATGAAGTTTATTCTCACTTTTCAAGTGTAGTCAGCTACTCTTTCTGTTTTATTCTTCCATTGTTCAAAGGCCTACTGGTTTTAGAAACACAATTGGTAATTTTTTCAAATGGCCTATTAAAAAAAATTGACTTAAGAATTAAAAATTCAATTACAATGAATTGAAAGTGTAGTCTTCCCACACAGAGCAAGAACATAAATTGATTTTACTGACCTACATTTCTCAGAATTTTCTGAAGAGTAGGTTTGCTTTGAATGAATTGTTCTCATACTGCTCTGACTAGTGTGATCTGTTTTCTCTCATCACTTCTTCAGAACATAGAGTGGAGGAATTGTACTGAACAGATGACTTTTAAATAGTAAAACCTTTCAGAATCCATCAAAAGAATGTAGCCCAGAGAAGAGTACATCTTACCTTCTGAGAAGGAGAGTACTGGCAGCTTCCAGCTCATTAATACTTTTTTGCCTGATGAAATTTGCTGGGTATGTGTATGTTCCTGTGAAGAGGGCACAGAAGACACCTTATCCATAGACAGTGTGGTCACCCTCTGATTAATTTTGTTTTTTACATTTGCTTTTATAGCATTGAAAAGAGGTAATGCTTTGTTTATCCTCAAACTGACCTATTTATTGATGAGCTGATGGTAATGAGCTCCCTGCAAACTAGCACTAAAACCAATTTAACAGAGCCTCGGTGAGTGAAAAGAAAGAAAACCCAAACATGACAGTAGCAAAAGTAGCTCTGAAACCTGAGTCTAGTTGTGGAATTACTTCTGTTTTCAAACATAGACATACTCAGCTGGATAGGCCTCATTAATAGTTCAGTTATATGGAGTTTTAGACAATGTTTATATGACAATTTGCATCTTCCTCATTTTTTATATGCTTGCTCAAAAGTCCATACATATGCCTAATTTGTTACCTTAGATTGTCTTTTCTCCCTCATTACTAAATAAACCAGGAAGCTGAAAAGAAAATTCAGTTGTGTAGGCCGTCAGTCTTTCCTTGTATGCTGTTCAGTTAATCACTTTCCATGGATTTAAATTGATATTTATAGATAAGAAATACCAAAAGTTGTGCCAGGATTTTGATAATCCCTTGCTTTGTGACACCTTCTTTTTATTCATATCCGAAAGTCTGGAAAACAAACTTTACATTAGCTTTGTCTGTTTAGGTGCCACATCTAGTATAAAATCCTTATTTAGTTGAATAACAACAGTGAAGTCCTTCGTCAAGTCTGTTACAAAGTCATTGAAGACTGATCTCCAAGATAAAAAAAGTTGATCCAGAGATAAAAATTGCCAACTATTCATGTCATTCTGAAGAGAGTAAGCATTCTTTCCCATGCCAACTGTGTTGGTAAAAAAATGTGGTAAACGATGCACTTTATATGAGCTGTAATTTTAAAGGTGACTTTTTCTTCTAGTGTTAAGTGTGTCATGAATTTTGTCAGGGTGGGGGAAAAAAAAAATTGCTTGACCTTCAAACAAGACTAGAATATACCCATTTTTTTTCTCATTTCACTTTATCCTTGCTAAGGTACAGCTTCTATTCCTGCTCTTTCCAAGGTGTTTTTTATACTCCTTTTACTTCCACTGTGTAAAGGTTTTGCTACGTATTATCCAGTTATTTGAAGGGAGGAAAATTAGTTGGTTTTGCAAAAATACTTATTTTTATTACATTACTCAGTAGCAAAAATAAATGTCAAACCTATTGGATATTATTGCTGTGGTTAGCAAACTTGTTTATAGGTGCAGTTAATTTTCTTTGCTGTAAGGACATTCTGCCAATTCATATTACAAGTTGCTATTAAGACTCTGAAGGTTTCTTTCTGCAGGGCAGCTTCATTGCCTGTTGACACCCAGCCTAGATGGATGATGTTATTCCATGCTAGGTACAAGATTTTGTACTTGTTTTATTTGAATTTCTTGAGGTTTTCAACCTGCCTGTTTTCCTAGCCCTTGACTGTCCCTCGGATTGGCCACCCAGGGCCCTTCCAGGGCACCATTTCAGGGTATTTTCTGCATCTTCCACCACAAGTTGGATGTCCCCACCAACCCTGCTGGCTGTGGGTCTTAGGTTGGTCTAAGAACTGAACTTTGGCAGACTCATCAGTTTTTCAGCAGCATCCCAGGCAGTATAATTGTTCTAGAAATGCAGATCTGCAGGATTTCCTTCTGTTGCCACCAGTTGCTGATTTCTTGGGCTTGTCACTTGGCTCTCATCTTGGGAGTCCCCATCCACTTATCCTTTGAGTGCACTGCCTAGTTGTCTCTTCTTCCCTCTCATGGGGTTCAGAATTGTGATGCTGCAAGGTATCTGAGGACATGTCTACCTACTGTTCAGCCTTGATCTTGGTGTACCAGCCTGTCCACTTTGTCCTGCAGCCTCTTCCACTGAAGATGCAGTGCCTCAGACAGAGCACTCCTCCTGTGGGTGAGATCATCACCACCACTCCAGCACCAGACAGAAGTTTCTAGCATTTCTTACAGCCCAAGCCATGACCCTGGAGTCCTCTTTATGGAGCTCTCAAGTCTAGGCTCTGTATGCTAAGAGCAGTTGCTTTAGCAGAGTTTCTGAGCCTCTCTGCTTCACTGTTATACTGCTCAAATTCTGCTGGTAAGCAGAGAGTGGAAATGCTATTGTAAAACCAGTGGTAAAAATACAGTGTAATTTCTGAGGTGATAAGCTGCCCAAGGGAGAGAGCACCTTTGTCTAAAGGTACAAGGAAGGGACTTATCAATAGTAACCAGTGTGTTTTGAAATTTACATTGCTGTCTTCTCACTTCCCTGAACCCTCAAAGCATTCTCAGAGCATCTCTTTGACATTTCACTGAACTTGCAAAAGAATTTTCTTGCATTAGAGGCAGATAAAGTGCCAGCCTATGCATTTTAAAACAGTTGGTTTAGTTGATACTATTATGGGCAGAAAGTCTAGATTACAGTTCTCCTCCTGGGCTCTTGCTAATCCTGGGATCCCTAAGCACTGTGCTCCTGTGTGTTTCACACTTTCTTTTATACCCTAATATTTAATGAGTCTTAAAAGAATTTATTCAGTTTTCTTTTAAAATGTGTTATTTTTAATTAGCGTTTGTTCTAGTGAAGTTCAAGCAGGGTGGTGGTATGTTCTGATTCTTTATCATTTCTGTGGTGTCCTAAACTGGAGCAAAAGGAGTTTGGTTTGAGTCCAGTACCCTAAAGGAAGGGTACTCTTTAACAGTTTTCTGGTGAAGTTTTTACATAATTGTGGCTTACAATTAAAATTCTCCTTTTCAATAAATGCTACAGCTTAGACTGTGAGAATAGATGTTTCTATGTCAATTTTAAAGATCTAGTGTATTTTTGAAGAGTCTTTTCATTTATTTTTTAAATTAAGATTATCTGAAATTCTGGTTTTAGCTAGTAAGCTGTTCCCACTGGGAGTACTTTGCTTTGAGATATTTCAGTCACTATTGGTAAAAAGTGATTAAAACCATCATATATTAGTGTAAATAAACAAGCTCAATGCTCTTCTTGATTTTGCCTTACCCGATTGTCAGTCATAAAAATAAGCAGTCCTTGTAACAAAATTTGCTTGCAATTTCAGTAGGACAAAAAAGCATTTGAAACTTTGCCATTATGAAATTGTAATGTATAAAATTTACTCTATTATCAAGCATTAAACTATTGAAGTAACTTGAAGCATCAAAGTTACTAATTGAAACCTTTAGCTTTGAGTGCCTAATAAGTGATCACATTGGCTTGTAGGTACTTTCTTCACTTAGCCTACTTTACCAAAAGGGATGTTTATTTTTTCTTCTCTGAAAGCAAAGCATTTGTCTTTGTGATGAAGCAAAGCACTCTGTTTTTGTCACTCAATTTAACATTTCAGGTGATGAATGTTAACATAGCAAAGGACTGGAGAAATGCTGCTTTAATGGACTCCCTTTAATCTCATCAGAGTGCATAGAACATTCATTCTGATGGTTAATATTACATTTGGTGATTATATTGTTACCTTTAAAAGGTAGTTAAAATTTCTGTTATAGTTAAAATTTCTGTTATAACATTTGGTGACTCTTGTTTTTCTTTTTTTTTTCTAGATACAGAAAGTGGTCTCTCAAACTGGATTAAAGCAACCTGTTGATATTTTTATTTATATTTTTTTATTTTTGTATTTGACTTAAAGTGCCATGAAAAAATTTGCATATTGCAAGGTGGTCCTTGCCACCTCTTTGGTTTGGGTCCTTCTGGATATGTTTCTATTGCTGTACTTCAGTGAATGCAACAAATGTGATGAGAAAAAAGAACGAGGCCTGCCAGCTGGAGATGGTAAGTTTTCCATTTGAATTAATTTCTACTTGAAATTATGCTCATTTAAAGTTACACTCCTTGTAAACATTTTGGGTATTTTTGTTTTTATTTTGGGCTTTGGGGTTTTTTTTTTGGTTGTGTTTTGGGTTTTTTTGTGGTTTTTTTTGTGTGTTTTTTTTTTTTTGTTTTCCCCCCTTCCAACAATATAGTATTGCATCAGCATGCAGGTATTTCAGAATGTTCAATGTTTCTTTGAATTACTAGGGAATAAACATGTTTCCTTAGATGTATGTTTCAGATTTAAATGCTTGAGATGTAGAATTAAGCACTAATATATATGAAAAAAACCCCCAACAAATAAACCCCACCAAAACCAAAACAACAAAAGACCAAACTATCCAACAAGCAGTTCAGGAATGTGAGCTATGTTAGTATAGTCTGACTGATGTCCTAATTTCCACCAGTGAAGAAGAAAAGACACTGTTAAATTCACTAGACTTGGTAGTGAAACAAACCAAAACAACCAGCACCATTAATTATCCCCCTGCCCCCACAAAAAAAACACCAACAAACCCAACACAACAAGGAAATCCCACATAGCCAAAACTTGGACAGTGATTATAGCAATAAAGTACAGTGAATATTGTAATTATTTTTATGAATATAATTAGAATAAACCTGGATGTAAAAATGAGGAGGATTTATTTATATAAAAT
>JANHGL010024042.1:56668-67325 GCA_024611195.1 Ceyx melanurus
CCTTCTTATTATTCTTAACATCCCTTGCCAAGTTCTTCTCCAACAATGCCTTGGCCCTCCTGACCTCATCCCTACATGGAAACCTATAAAATCTATGTAGCACTGAGAAAGCTGTGGTCAGTTTTTTCTCTCTGCAGAGGGATTAATATTTATTTCTGGTAATAATGCAAATATTGTTAACAACAAAAAAAAGGCCAGTATTGCCGAAATTATTTCAGAAAATGACATTTAATTAATTAACTCTAATTACAAGGCAGAATTTGAATGTTTCATGGTAGTGATCTATTGGTGTAAAAGATGACTGAAAGTTGAAATCATGTGTTGAAAGCAGAATAAAAACAAAGCACCCAACCTTTTTTAACACTTTAATAGATTTTGGTTCTTTCCTTTTCCTAGGAGAACAGTAGTGTGTCCTATCATTGATGTAATTAGTGATGACACCTTCGAATACATGGCAGGTTCTGATATGACCTATGGTGGGTTCAACTGGAAGTTGAATTTTCGTTGGTATCCTGTTCCTCAGAGAGAGATGGATCGACGGAAAGGAGATCGAACCCTTCCTGTTAGGTAATAAGTTGATTAATGTTTTCATCTCCTGTTTACTCATATCCTTTCTAGGTTAATCTTGAAAGTACTTAATTATGCTTCATCATACAACCAATCTAAGAAGGTGATGTTGATGAGACCTTCTACAGTCAGCTGGAAGTAGCCTCTAGGTCATATTCCTTAGTACTTATGGGTGACTTCAATCACCCTGATATTTGTTGGAAAGCCAACAGAGCTAAGCATATTCAGTCCAAAGGGCTCTTGCAGTGCATCAGTGATAACTTTCTAATGCAGGAGGAACCAACAAGGAGAGGTGCACTGCTGGACCTTGTATTGATAACAAATAAAGACATTTTGATGCTGGAATGTGTCTAGAAGAGCCTGTGAGAGGTTTAGAGAAGAAGCTGAGGGGGCAAGGCATGTTTAGTTTGGAGAAGAGGAGACTGAGGAAGGACCTCATTGCCCTCTACAACTACCTGAAAGGAGGTTGTAGTGTGGTGGGTGTTGGCCTCTTCTCCTTAGTAAGAGATGACAGAACCAGGGGAAGTGGTCTGAAGTTGCATCAGGGGAGGTTTAGATTAGATATTAGGAAGAAATTCTTTATGGAGAGAGTGGTGAGGCACTGGAACAGGCTGCCCAGGTTGGTGGTTGAGTCACCATCCCTGGAGGTAGTTAAGAAATGAGTTGACAGGGTGCTTCATGACATGCTCTAGGGGCGGGTATGTCGGGGGTTATTTGTTTATTTAGGTTTATTGTTGTTGTAGGTATGGTTGGACTTGGTGATCTAGGAGGTCCCTTCCAACCATGATTATTGTGTGGTCTGGTTGGAGACATGAAGGCCATGGTGTAGTTTAGTATCTCCCAAGGAAGAAGCAAGGCAATAAAGTAGGGTTACAACCCTGGACTTCCACAGGGTTAGCTTTGGACTCTTCAAAGATCTATTTGCAGGAATCCCATGGGCTAAGACTCTGGAAGTAAAGGGAGCCAAAGAAAGCTGGTTAATTTTTAAATACCACTTCCTCCAAGCCCAAGATAGGTGCATTTCTTCATGTAAATAGTTGGATAGAGGTGATAGAAGACCTGCATGTATGAGCAAGGATCTTCTGAAGAAAATCTTGTGGAAGAAAGAAATTTAGTTTGTGGAAGTAGGGACTTGTCACTTGGGAGAACTATTGTCAGTGTTTGTAGGAAGACAACAAGAAAAGCCAAAGCCTTCTTAGAACTTAAACTGGCAAAGGAAGTAAAAGAGAACAAGAAGAGCTTCTTCAAATATAGGAAGAATAGGGAAAATATGGACCTGCTGCTGAATGAGGTGGGAGCCCTGGTGACAGAGGATGCAGAGGTGTAGTTGCTGAATACCTTCTTTGCTTCAGTCTTTATTCCTAAGACCACCCCTTGTGAACTCCAGACCCTGGATATGAGAGGAAGCCTGGAAGAGGAAAGATTTTCCACTAGTCAGTGAAGAGTGTGTCAGAGATCTCTTATGCAAATTGAATATACACAAGTGCACGGGCCCTGATGGTCTGCACCCAAGACTGTTGGGAGACCTGGCTATGTTACTGCCCTACCACTCTCCCTCAGTTTCAAATGGTCATGGCAAACAGGAGAGATGTCTGAGGACTGGGGGAAAACCAGTGTCACTCTAGTCTTCAGAAAGTGCAAGAAGGAAGATCCAGGAAATTAGCCATCAGTCAGCCTCACCTCCATCCCTGGAAAAATGATGAAGCAGCTCATTTTGTCTGGGCCAAGGAACAGTATAAAAGTTCTTCTACCAACAACCAATCTGTGTAATTTTTGGTAGCAATGACAGAAAAAATCAACTTGTCATTTTAGTATATAAGTTTTATGTCAATTAGCAGTGAACTGCTGTCTAGTAACTAGGTTTTTTTTATATTGATACTGGGTTTTTATTAAAACGCATTTTAATCCTTTTTTTTATTGAGCCTTTTTATTTTTCTGTTTTAAAAACGAACAATATTTTGAACAGATGCATCAGTTTTTTTGCCTAAATGTATGTGTATTTGTATGTGTACATATTTGTCTTCATGTTGTATGGATGGGAGGCAAATTTCTGCTTGCATGTCATGTATACATTATGACAAAGGTCATGAGATAGCTCGGGTGTAAGGTGTGATTTTGACAACTGTAAACTTATATTGTTTGGCCTCCATGTTCTAACAAGTGGGCAGTGGCCTTTACTGGGATTTGGCCTTTACTAACTTTGTTTTTCATTTAAGAAATCCAGAGGTCTTCTCAGCACATGGATAATTGTATTCCCCACTGCCCCACCCTCACCTCAAAAAAACCCCACACAGAAGTTTTTAGTTAGACTCTGACTTAACTTGTATTTTGTGTGTCTTTCAGAAAAAGCCCAGAGTTTTTCAGGAAAATGATTAGTCATAGAAAATCATGCTAAAAGTGCAAATAATCTGTATACTTGAACTACAAAGCTGTATTATCAGCCTAACGTGTAATTTATGTATTGTGTATTTGTTGACTAAAAGTTGGAAATTCTGAAGAACTTGCTAAAGTTGGGAGAAACTAGCATAGTTTTGTTATTTTTGTTTTAACAATAAGGAATTTGTAACAAACAATGTGGATGTAACCCTGAATACAATTTTCTTGTCTGAAGCAATAATAGTAAAAGTAAGCAGACCACTTGATGGCCTCCCACAGCTTTTCCAAGAACAGTTCCCAGAAGTGCAAATTTCCTGTAAGAAGCTGGTTTCTTTTTTTTTAAGTTAACATCACTGGTCTTTCTCAGGGATGGCTACAGCTTTCTAGGGGCTGTTTCTCTATCTGGACTCCAGTTTGAAGTGAGAAAATAAGAACTAAGTGGTTCTATCTCTGGAAAAAATTTGAGTTAGCAAGTACACCAGCAGTAACTGAATTTGGTTGGAAGCCTGTTGAGAAGGAACATGTTAGGAACTTGGGAAAGAAAAAGATACTCTGTCAATGTAAATGTGAAATGTATTTAAGTAGAAGTTTTCTTAGAGACTGATGCTTTTTATTTGGGTTTTGTTTGTTTTCCCAGGACACCTACAATGGCAGGAGGTCTTTTTTCAATAGACAGAGATTACTTTCAGGAGATTGGAACCTATGATGCTGGAATGGATATTTGGGGTGGAGAAAACTTAGAAATTTCTTTCAGGGTAGGTAAAACTCTTCTGTTTTGATTATTTTGTCAGGACAGGGCATTTTGAATTCTGTAAAACATGGATCTGCTGCTTGCATTAGTATCCTCTCCTGTTGTAGTTACCACTTCACTTTCTGTCAAGTTCCTCCAATGGAGATATGCAAAGACTGTCTCTGTCAGTGAAAAGTGCATGGTGAACAGTTGGCAAAGATTTGTGATGAAAAGATTGGGATGGTCATCCTGAAGAACATGTGTTAAAAGGAGTTCAGTTAGAAAAGTTAATTGAGGAGTGTAAGCTAAGGGTGATGTCATCAGTGCATGGTTTAATGTCAGTGAAATGTGAGCACCTCTAACCAATTAGCACTGTTTCCTTCTGTTTTATTAACCAGCTTAGAGTATATAGGTGGATACTTCTGAAATAGTTCAGCTTTATCAATCTACCATTTGTAGAGGTCCAAAATGAAAATGATAATATTTTCAGAAAATTTGTTTGGGAAGCATTTGGTTTTGGTTTGGTGTGTTCTGGTTTTTTTTATGCAGAGATTCTACTTGGTAATGAACCTTTTTTTTGGACATATCACCACCTGTTACTTCTCTGTGACTTATGTGAGCCTTTTCCTTCCTTTGCTGTCAGCTTGCCCAGTTCTCTACAGTAATCTGATGATGCATTATTGCCATGAGGCCTGACATACTCTTTCTTAGACTACCTTACTCATGGCTCATGAACATCTTTATCTGCTGAGCAGGAAACAGGCATACATTTCTCTTCCATGCAGGATGTATTTGTTGCAGACCTCAACCAATGTTTCTCCAACTTGAACAGAAGCAAGTGATTAACATTTTAAAACTTTTTTTTTTTTAACAACTTGAAGCTGTGCAGTAATTGTTCTATCACTTCCAGATCTGGCAGTGTGGTGGCACTTTGGAAATTGTAACTTGCTCACATGTTGGGCATGTGTTCAGAAAAGCAACACCATACACTTTTCCAGGAGGTACAGGACAGATAATCAACAAAAATAACAGGCGTCTTGCAGAAGTCTGGATGGATGAATTCAAAAACTTTTTTTATATCATTTCCCCAGGTAAGCAAATCTTTGGTTTTGGAAAATACCTATTAAGATTAAAAACATTGCTACTACTGGGAAAGAACATGAATAAAAAATGTTACTGCTTTGAAGCTTATAAGACAAAGCTCACAAAAGATGTACAAAAAGGAAGGTCTTAATTGAAAAATAATTCTGTTAGCCAGAAATGTGCCCTGAAGTCTTGTTTGTTTTTAAACATGCAGATAATTTATGAATGAGCTTCCTGTGTAATAGAATTAAAGCTCAGTGGAATCAGGGAGCTCAACCACAGACTGAAAACTAGTCATCTAAATATATCTTGGAATCACAGAAGGGTCTGGGTTGGAAGGGACATTAAAGATCATGTAGTTTGCAGGAGTGGCAAAAGGTATAAAAAAGTATTTGTTATGTTTCTTAAAATGGGTGTTAACAGAACAAGAGAATGTTAAATACAAGAGAAAATTCCCTATAAACTCAGACTTTCTATCCCTGATTTTTATTTTTTTTTTTTCAGAAAGGAAATAGTGGGAAATACTGAATTTTTACTTTCCATTACAGGATTATTTTTGTTGTTGCTTTAAAAGACAGAGACACAAACTGTAATAACATACATCCTTTTTAAATACTGGAGACATTAGAGACATGAAACTTTAAATACTGTGTGGTAGTTCTGTATGCCATATCTGAATTTCCAAAGATGTATCTTTGAAAGTAGGATTTCCTTATGACTTGCTTATTAAACCTGCATTAGTATTGAAATTTAAAAGCTGTAATATAACGTAATACAAGTCTGAACAGTGTCAAATTTAGATTATGGGTTTTAAGAAAACTTGTGAGAACTTGGTGGATTTATGGTGGGTTTTTTGTCTTAGGAGAATGCATTACTCAAGACTGTGTAAGAACGTTTTAATTAAAAAACAAAACAACCTTCTTGCTACTATTCAAAGCATTTTAGGTGAAATCACAACCTAGCACCTTATGATTACTGCCCTGTGTTGTTACTAATGAAGCATTACAAATTCAAACGTGACAAGTACAGATATTCAGAAAAGTTGTATATAAATAGGTGCAATCAGTTATGGTTAAGGTTGTTTTTATTCATCCATGTCAAGTGAGAATTTACAATGTACTAAGTAGCTGGAACACCTGTCTATAAAAATGACCTAATTCTTAAAAACTAATGTAAATTACTGAACGCCATGATAAGGCTCTGATACTTCATATTTAGTCTCCATAGTCCTTCAATTTCATGTTGTCAGTGTAAACTACATAAAGAGCTATATTGTTTGAATTTTGTAGGATTGTTATTTTGATAGGACTTTTTCACAGCTCTGCAGTGTTGTGGAATACTCATACATACCTGATGGAAAAAAAAAGAATAATTTAAAATAGAATACTGTAAAAATTGTGAAATGGAGGAAGTAACTGAACCAATTACTTATAACTGTACTGTGTATTTTATTCCCTTCCAAAAATGCATATCTGCATAGGTTTTATGCTAATAGCTTGAATGATAGTTTTGGACACCCCAGTTCAGAAAAGACAGAGATTTACTGGATTAATGTTCATTCTCTGAACATTAGGTATTACATGAACGTACTCAGTGCAGCTTATGCCTCTTACCCCCCAAATTCACATGAATTCTAGGAGCCAGTAGGTATTAACTAGTAAGGTTACTATTTTAGGAAGTTCACAGCCACCTTACTGTGACTATTCTGGTATCTCCAGTCTTATCTGGGTGTTGCAGACCCCAATTTTATCTCTTGACAGCAAATAACACCAGTGTAAATTTCACTAAGTCTTTTTAGTCATTCTGCTACATTGGTGCATTTAGCTATGCTCTGCTTTTCCAGCTATCCTTCTAATATTTAAATGATTAGTTCTTGCAGAATGATGATGTAGTGACCCTCTGACAGAGTATACAGTCCATGAAGCTTTTTTGCTAGTACAGTGTGTACTTTCAATGTTACTATGACAGTGCCATGAGTTCCTGCAAGGTGAGGATTTTGAGGCTGATGCTGGTTTGCAAGCCTGGGTGCAGACAAGTGAGGAAAAGAGGCAATCCTCTGTGCGTTCAGGTTTTTTTTCTAGTTAGTTGACATGGATGAGAAAATTGGATTTTGAAGGAGGTAATAGACTGACAGGCATCACTGAGCCTAGCTAACAAGAAATTTATTTCCTCCTTTGTGTCCTTTCTCTTCTGCACCCCTAAGATGGTGAATCACAGGGGGATTGTTGCAGGAAAGCAAACAAGATTCTCCTGTAGCTTTCCCACTTTGTGTAATCTGTGTTGTCTGGAAAAAAAACAAACCAACCACCTTGCTGCTTGAACGATAGGAACTCGAGAGACTCTTTACTATTGATGTAATATGGTTAAATGAAAAGCTTCCTTCTTGAAAAGTAAGCCTGTAATCCTTTTTTCTTTAGTAATTACAGCCTAGCAGAAACTATTACTTGCTTGTTTTAAGCTTTCATGTATTAACGAAGCCATCTCTCTGTTTAGAAGTGGTTAGGTACAGATGGAGGTTGTGTGGGAAAGTGTTGCAGTAGCTGCTGCTCAGCCAAAACCCAGGTTATCTCATTGCCCACAGCAGCCATTCTCAGTGGCACTAATGACACTGGCTATAGTCTTTTCTCATTAGCTGACACTTTTCCTCCCAGTCCCACATTACAGCAGGATGCTGTTTCCCAGATCCTTCCCTATTAGGCTTTCAGAAAATGGATCCAGAATATCCAGGTGAATAGTCTGATGGCTGGTTTTGGTCAGTCTGTTCTGCAGACTCTGCCACTTTATTTCTAGTGCTGGCCTTTCTTCACTCTCCAGTCTAAAATACCAGCATTGGATTTTCTAAGGTGAGTCCTTACAAAATGCTGATGTCAGCTGAACAGCTGCCTCTCTACTGGGAGAGTGAGAACCCATGTCAGCACAGGAGATTCACCAGGATTCTGAAGCTGAGCTAAGGAAAGCTCCCTCTTACAGCAGCAGAAGCTGAAAGCATGAGGCTGGCAACCACAGCTACCCCCCCCTAACCTCTTAACTACTAATTATAAGCTTTATATTATTATTGCTTATCAAGTTTCATAATGAAAAAAAAAAACCCAATAAAAAAAAGACCCTACAAAACCAAGCAAACAAGTTCTATGATTTTTAACAGATTTTTGAAAACGATCTAGCAATTTAGAATCATGATGAAAATACCATATTTCTTCTTTTTCAAAGCAGTTTAGTGTTAACTGTATTGCCACACACTGTACTTAGCAAGCAAATCTCCAAGCCTTTTGAAATTTTTTTGTGAGAGCTGTTGCAACATGGCTGATGGGAAACAAATATAAGGTGGCAAAAAAAAAATCGAAGTATTCTGCTGATAGGCATAATTATACATATTTTTGTAAAGGTAAAAGGAAAAGTCAGTATATATTATTAAACAGAGTAGTCTGATAGTGCATACCAAACTTCTTCAAGAATAGTGACAGCACAAGCAAGTGCTGAGTTGAAACTTCTATTTGTACAAAAGAACTAGGGGTTGGATTATGATGGCATTTTTTTCCCTTATCAGTATTTATTTTTGAGTACATCTTTAAGCATATATGTGAAATAAAGCATCTCCCTGTCCCACAGTAAACAGCAAGATGTTTGAAAAATACAATCATCAGGAAGGTCTGGGCTTTTAATGTCATTAGGGTTTAGCTTTGGGGTGGAGAAATAAAAATGTATTTTGCATGGCCAAATAAAGACAACAGTAGCAAGTGCTGTTGAGTGCTATTTCTGCATTTATTATTTTTTTTAAGTGACCCAGGCACAAATATTTGAAAGAACAAGTAGTAGGCATAATTTTGTTTCTTATATTGCATATACATGTAGGGTCTGGCATTACTCTTCTGTGGGAGGATTTGATCTAATTCTTGTTTTGTGGATTGTTTTGTTTTTGGGGTTTTTTTTTGTCTTGTTGGTTTTGTTGTTTTTTTTTTCAAAAAACAAGTACAGAACCACTGAAAGGTCAGTATCACTGTTGTGTCTACACAAGTTTTGCTCATCTGTGGAGGAAATCAATACATAAAAAATATACTTATTTTTTATATGGTTTATACTGTGCAGTTTTTGTGGTTGCCTTCCATTTTTATTTATTTATTATTTTTTTTAATCCCCAAAGAATGGGAGATGTACCTATAAGTAACTGCCACTGCACTGTGCAGTGCAGATGTTTAGGACACTGAAGCTAGTTTTGAGTAACATCAATAAGGTACCAGAACCCTAGGAAACTAATTCTGCCTCTTTAGAGGAAATCCCTAAATCAGCCAAGCTTTCCTTTGCTTCCATTCCCTCCTAATACAGTTCTTCATCATCTTTAAAAAGTCTTTATTGTTTTGGTTTTTTTTAAAGACTAGCTACCATTTTTTCTTTAATATTGAAATGACTAATGTTTTCATTTATATTTACAAACATATAGCTAAAATTATGCAGTTGTGTGTCTTAATTGAGTAAAATGCCACCATCTGCTGGCAGATTTATTTATTAACACAGGATGTCAGCTTTTAAATTGAGTATGAGATGTTTCTAAAGGTCACCAGTTTGAGGTAACTCACAGTCCTAAATGGAGGGACTTTGCATCAGGAGGTCTATAATGTAGTGGCCAGTTGAGCCATATTTGTGGTATGTGAGGGGAATTTAAATTGCTAGGGCTTGTTTTTGTTCTTTTTTCTTGGTTTGGATTTTTGTTTGGTTTGGATTTTTTCACAGTGTATTTATTACTTCTGGCCTGTGCCATATGAAGTGTAGTGTGAAAAATACAAAAAGAATGTGGTACCTGAAAACTGGAAATTATCCTACCCTTAATTAATATTATTGGAATACTAATGACAACAGTTCTTAATTCTGGTGAGGCAAAAATATCTACTCATCATTCACACCTTCCTATCTGAATATGGGACTTGCACAAATTAATTTTCAGAAGGAATTAAACAACCATAAAGGAGTAGAAAGATAGAGGAAGAATGAGCCCATTTGATAAATGACAAGCACAGGAGAAAAAAGGCAAGCAAAATACAACCAAAAAAGATAACAGCTCTAATGGTGAATGTGCTTCCTGCAAATGCTGCAGTTATATTGAACAAATACTAAATTATTAAAGGATTATTTCTCTGTGTGAAGGCTGCCTTCTGACTGTTTCTTTGTGCAGAGAGATGATGAAGGGTCCAGCAGGTGGTACCTGGCTTACAGAATTAAATGTATATTGAATTCTCCTTGCTCCACAGAAGGAGACTGTTATGTTGTTGCTGCATAGATATGCAACCTAGTTGTCACTGGTGATAGGATGACATTAGTGACTCTTAATGCTTTCAGCCTTTCTCCTCTGATAACTTGGTGAGCAACTGCATTCAAATTGTACAACAAACCACAGTCATGTGTAGCACAAAGGTAGTTACTGCATCTTTTGTATAATTATCTGGAAAAAGGACTGATGTCCTCTCTGAGCACATAAACAGCATAATGCTATATTGAAAAAATACATATATTTCTTTGTGTGGAGATGACTGTCTAAAGAAAAAGTCTTCTGTGCAAGCAGTGTAGTATACAAACAATTAAGTGGAATTATTCAAAGTTTATTTAATGCTAATATTTATTAGCAACCATTGAATAAAACTTCCTTTGTTTCTACAGGAGTTACTAAAGTTGATTATGGGGACATATCATCCCGCCTTGGACTAAGGCGTAAGCTGCAGTGCAAGCCTTTCTCCTGGTACCTGGAGAATGTTTATCCTGATTCCCAAATTCCACGCCATTACTTTTCTCTGGGAGAGGTAAGATTTTCTCCTGTGTTTTTATATTTATTATATTTTTCTCAGTGAGGGTGCCAGAGCTCTGGAACAGGCTGCCCAGGGGGGTTGTGGAGTCTCCATCTCTGGAGACACT
>JANHGL010024044.1:3693-29186 GCA_024611195.1 Ceyx melanurus
CTTTCCTTTCCTTTCCTTTCCTTTCCTTTCCTTTCCTTTCCTTTCCTTTCCTTTCCTTTCCTTTCCTTTCCTTTTTCTCTATTCTATGCAGTTAAATTTGTAACTAAAAGTAAAAAAAAACAAAACAAAACAAAAAAACCACCAGAAATTTGAAGTTAGATAAGTATACTATTAGTGAATTACAATGCATAATAGAGAACATTCCTGTGAAATTTATTGGATTTGGGAAAAACTAAGGAAAAGCACATGTACTGGATACAGGTTTCTCAGAATCATGAAAAAAAAGAAGGAAAAACTTTTTGACAACTATAGCTCACAGAAATTATTTAAACATATTTAGAGGGAATGAGGGTAGAAATCACTTTGCTAATAAAAGTAGATAAACTAAATAAAGGCAAATTAATCTTAAATCTATGCTTTTATCAAAGTAGAAAATGAAGAATATAAGAATAGCACCTATTTTGAGTAATTCCCTTCTCAATTCCAATTAGTTTTAAGCCAATGGATTCTTAAGACAGAGGGTAATACAGGTCAAGAATCATTTAATGGAAGAAATTAAGAAATCTATGTCCACATGTTTAAATCTTTAATCAGCATTTACTTCCCCCTAAATTCCTTCTTCCTCAGTAAGATGTTTCTGTGACTAGAGCATGAGTTCATGATGAGGCTTGTGTTTGTTTTCCTCTGTTGAAGGAAAAAGGAAAGAATTGTTCAAGAACATTCTTCAGGACTATATGCTGGGACTTGATGTCCATTAGAATGCCCTGCCACCTTTTACAGCAGCTCATTTAAAGTCTACTTTAACTACAGATCAGCTTGTTTGTGTTTATATTTATGTATTTATGTTTGTATTATTTGTATTATTTCTATTTATATGTATTAAAGAAGAATGCAAGGGAGAAGAAATGGTCATATTTGTAATTTTTCATCAGTCAACAAAGTTGGTGTTTTTTTTCCCCTGAATGCAAAATTAGGCAAGAGTAATAAACTCAAATTTATGAGGAATGCAGAGGAAAAAAAAAAAAAGTTTGTGGGAGGAAAATAGTAGTAGTTAAGGAAATGAAAAGGGTTGATTTTATAAAAAATCCTGGGATTAAAAGATATAATTTAGAAAGAGGGGGAGAAGATTACTTCAATAATGATTAAAACCTACTGAAATTCAGTTACCCTTTGAAAGATCTTTGTTAATCAGGAGGCATACAAAATAAAGCTTATATAACATAACAAATTATGACATTTTCAAATATACATTGATAAAGACCAGACAAAAGAGTACTTGGCAAAGTGGAACATCTACAATTTTTTCAGACCAACTGGTAGGAAGGCAATTGAGAAATTATTTTACTTTGCCACAATCACTTATATTTGACAAGACATGGAGATCTGGGTAATTAGAAAAACACTGTAGAGAAAACAAATTCAAAAGGAAAAAAAGAACAGTGATTTAGGAATCACTGTTGAAAAAAGACAGACTGGAAGTGGAGCTAGACGGCTGAAAATATGGCCATATAAGAAGTAGATTAAATTCAACGAGGAAAAAAAAAAAAGGCTAAATTTATCTATCTGGGGCAAGTATAATTAAAACCTCCATTTTCTGTGGACTCGATGAAACCTGGGAAGCAGTAATGCTGCAAAAGGGATCATGACTGAGTGGAGACAAAAATAGGCAGAAATTTGCAATATGGTGTGACAGCAGCAAGGGTCAACACAATGCTGGGCAGAACCTGCAAAGGTCTCATCTCACAAACCAGAAAAGATGATGATCCTTCTGTTTATAGCACTGGTACAGCTACCTCTCAGTTACTGAGGACAACCTGGTAATAGTGACAAATTACAGGGAGTTTAGGAAAAGGCAGCAGAAGGTACTGTGGGCAAATACAGACTTCTGCAAGTGATATCTAGCTAGATACATATAGCTAGATATTTAAACAATATAGGTATAAAAGCTATGTAGCCAATCTATAAATATAATATATAACATTATATAATAATAATATAAAAATATATTTAATATATTAGGTATTGAACAGTACTTTATGGTGTCACATGGGGACTCATCAAGACTTTTCTCTTATTCCCCTTATTTTCAGGATTGACACGTGGAACTGTGCAGCCTTTGCCATTCGGCACAACAGAAAGAGATGATGAGGATGTTTTCAGGAGTGTCTTGAACCTTGAGCACCCCTGATTTCTGCCATACTGATCAGTCTCTACACCACTTGTAGGAGAGAAAGGGAGAACCCACTGCCAAGTGTCCCTCGGTGCAAGATGATGAGAAATGCATAGGTGAGAAAGTGTGTTCTTCATAAACAAACCAGCAGCTATTCTATGAAATCTTGAAAAACATTAATAAGTGCTGAATAGATCATTTATTTTAAGATTCAGAACACGGAGAGTAATTTTAAAATGGAATAAAATAGGAAGGAACTAATTTAAAAATAATTTGAAACACATGTATATGTGTGTGATAAATAATTGGTTTGTGTGAAATATGGAAAATATGTGCAATTGTAAGGAAATAACACTCATAACTCATGAGATTTCAACTGGCCAAAACAGTATTACAAGACCAGCAAAACCACTCACAAGGGGAAAGTGCAAAATTCCAGTAACAGTTAAATGAACTATTTTATTCATTTATGACTCAAAAGCCCCCTGTACTAAATATGACAAACTACATCCAAGTAGCAAAGTAATTCAGTATACTATGGAAAAAGAAAATTATCCACCCTGTAGGTTATTTTTTTCTAAGCTTTTCCCCCCTCTGAAAGGAAGAAAGAAAAAGAAAGAAACAATTTAAAAGGAAAATGGAATATTCCTCATAGCAGATGTTATATGATTTGTAAACAAGTGCCCCAAGGCCACAAAAGCTATAGATTTGTTCATACTACTACCCATTAGAAGATATCATAAATCTCTTAATAGTCAGTGACCCAGAATTTGTGAATGCAATATTACTGCTGACATATCAAAATAACCCTTTCTGTTCATTCAGTATGTATCTGAATTATACAAATGACTGTCAATGTAGTTTTTCCATTTCTTTTTTAAAAATGAACACATATGGGGTAGTCTTTAGACTGTGTTTCAGGATTTATTCATCCCATAATCACCATTACAAAAGTCTATCACCCGGACTAGTTAGCAAAGATTATGTTCCCAATGCAAGCCTCAGTTCTTAACTCCCCATACCTACACTGCAAAGCTGTCTGTGCCCTGCAGAAAAAGCACGTTATCAGAGATGCTGATTTGATTTATCTGAATTTATTTGTGTGTGAGTATATATATATATATTATATGTACGTATGTATTATTCACCACTTAAGTGCTGGTTTACTCTCAGAGAAGACTGACTACTCTGGAGACAGGGTTTACCCTCAGTGTTGGCAGACACCTCCTTTTTAACTCTCCACATTGAAATGAATGGCTGAGAAAACTGACAGAAAGCATCTTATTACATCCCAGAACATCCCAGATTTTTGCCAGTTACTGTCTTGGTCAGAAATGTAACAGTTCAACATCTAATTCTTTCCAAAATTGTCTCAACAAGCCACAGATGCAAGGAGTGTTTCTAAGTACTGCCGGCATTTTTAGAAGTACTGCTCTTTAGAAGAATGTTTTGACACAAACAGTAATTAAAACCTCATTAAGTAAAAGAGAGGCTGAGAAATTAGCTGTCCTTCTAGATGAATGATGTGTCAGCATTCTCAAGAAAATCCTTTCATGTCTTACTTTGTGCCTATCTTATGTACTGTAATTCCACTAAAGACAAGCATTATGTATAAATTCAGGCAAATGAATTAAAATCCCCTTTTTTATAACATTAAGAATATCTCAGAGTAATTTTTTGGTTCTAATCTGGGGAGAAGGATAAACCTGTATTGTGGACTGAAAAAACAATTTTCAGTGCTTTCTATATTACAGGTTATCTGCAATGGAACAATCTTTTATTTTAGACAGAAAATTCACATTCAAGTATAGTGATTTTGGTCTGGGAGAAGCATTTATATCTTTTAAAAACAACTGGAAAAACAAATGGCTTCCCTAATTAGTAAGCTTGATCAGTGTATGCATTAAAGACTCATTTCCTAAAGTATTATAAACCCAGACCAGTCAGAGCAAAGTAGGTTTAAACAGCTCATTAAAGTAGCCCAGAATCCCCAGTAATTTCCCCTCACTCACCTCTTCTGCACACCAGTGTTAATCTAATATTCTTCCTCAGTTTTCTACTACTAAAAGAAAACCATAGCAAGGATGGTTTAATGAAAATAAATATTTTCTAGCTCTAGTTTCATACCAAATTCTAGAGAAAAGAAAAAAAAAGGTTTTTAAGCAATGTTTATATTTGTTTGTTCTTCTGGAGCCAACCCTTTCACTTGGTTTTGTGCAATGATTAATTCCAACAGTGGAGATGTAAAGAAAGTATTATTGCTCAGTCTCAGGGAAGACTGAAATTATTAAAGCAGAGCAGCCACCAACTTGTAGGTCCCTGCATCTTCTGGAGTATGATATGATGATTGATAAACTGACCTACACTTCTTGGATCACTTGGCAGGCAGAAATATTGCATCTGCTCTATTTTTAATGCAATAAATTAATCCACGTTCAAACATTATTTCAATAAATAAAGGCCATAGATCTTTAGTAGTTTACATAAACGATGTAAATAAGCACTGTGGCATACGTGTTGCTACTTGGTCATAAATTCAGTCTACCTCTTTTAAAAGGCAGAAGTTGGGTATGGATATTTAAGATGGCTTGTGCAATCATATTAATCTTTCTACTTCATATTTCACATTTTTATGAGAACTTTATTACTAAATAATATATCTCCATGTTCCCTTTTGTAGCTGTACTGTCCATTACTTGCCTAAACTACTTGCTGTCATTAGTTATAGCAGTTTTATGCTTCATATACTACATAGCCTCTGATGGCTGTCTCCCTAATAAATTCTTCATCACCTTCAACATGACCATCTGCATTGCAGCTTCATTAATATCCTTTCATTCCAATTTCCAGGTGGGCTATGTCTTGCTTAGTTAAAGCTTTTTGTAAATTATTAATTATTGCAACCAAGAAACCTCCTCCCTAGGCTCTCACTGGTGTCATGAAATAGTGATTTCATGGATATTACAGAAGTGTCGCTCATTGCTGCCTTTACCTGTTAGGTTAATGAGGATCATTCTGCTTCAACACAATGGATCAAAATCTGGCCTTTGGTGCACACAGATGATTTTCCATTGATTTCACTGAACTCATTGCATCTGGAGCAGCCTATTAAAGTAGCATGGGAGAGTGCAAAGCACAGATAGAAAAAAGTTTACCCTGGTAAAGCAGGTGAAGCAGAAACTGAAGAAGCCTGAGACTTGAAAGAATCTCAACCAGTACAATCTAAAAGAGAAAAAACCTTATGCCACTGGGCAGGAGATCCTGAGTGATCTCAGTTTCCTGGCAGCATGGGAGGTTAAACAGAGCTCTGCAGCAGACAGGCCCTGTGCTGTTTGATACCTTAGGGAGACCTCCTGTTGCTCCTAATACTGACTCGATTTAATACGAGCACCAAAACCTACAACACATACATTTCATAGCAAACAGCAGGTGCTTATCATCACCTCTTGTAGCTTAAAGCTTTCAAGCATTTCTGTCACTGTATTCTGCAGTGAGACTGCCCTACTGACTGTCAAGATAGCACAACTTCTTTTCACCTTTGGAGTCAGTTTGAGGGGCTCCACCAAGCAAGGAAACACACTTAGGCAGACTGTGAAGTTAATCTGAATGTGGCCTAGTCAGTATATACCGAATGGAATGGGTTCAATATTTCTTCACTCTATGGTTAGGATGAACTGTGCAATTACAAATGAGGGAGACACAATTTATCCTAAATCCTTACATTGCAGCACCCTTCTGATTCATTTAATGTGTATGTCCCTTCATGCCTTTATGTACTTGTATACATGCATTGATTCTACACACACAATTGCATTTATTTTTCTTGTAGAAAGGTATTAGATGTATCAAGCTATATTTTACAGATGTTTAGTAAAGTGAAAAATTAAGAAATTAAGATTTAAAGCTGTCTACAATTCCTTCCTTCTTTCTTGTGTATGTAATTTGTAATAACATCCTTTAGTATATATAGTGATTTTAGTTTCTGGGTGTCCTTCTAATTATTCAGACTGTGACCTTGTGCCTTATTCAATATACTTTATTCAAACCTTACTCTCTTGGCAGAATTTTTCCTCCCAGATTTTTCCATACTCTTGTGAATGTGATAATACTTGCAAGGTTCACACAATTAATTTATCTTTGCAAAATGCAGTTCAGTATCAAATGGGAGATCAACTCTATGGAATGGCAGAATATGCACTTTAGGAAGTGTGAAAGTTGTGGGATGCTTTGTGAGGTTGAAAGCTGTAGCAATTTTGGCTGATGAAAAGGTGAAATTAATGTAGGCAAAGGGAGAGTTTTCAGAGGTTTGGCTATGTTTGTCCAGGTTTTGCAATAGAAACTGTATCCTTCTCAAAGTGGTTAATCATGATGCTGAATTTAAGTCTATGAAAGAAAGGGTCATCAGATTATTTTTTATAATGATGAAACAAATTATTCTTTTACCTTACACATGGAAATTGTGGATCTAGCATAGCTAGAATGATTATTATTTTTTTATTTTTGTCATTAATTTTCATACCCATATGGCAAATTGTTGAAGATTGACAAAATTAAAACCAGCATTGAGTTTTTAACACAAAGTTCGAGGGAGTCTTCCCTCTAAAAAAATTAGATACTTCTTTAAAACTCTCCTTTGTTCCTTGGATTCCACTGGCCCTATTTTCAGTGCATTTAAACTTTCTTTATTTTTTCCTTCAAATTCTCTTCTTTTTGTCCCCTCTCCTCCTGCAGTCATTGATTTTGTCTTCCCAATGCAGAAAACCATTCAGGCAGGTAGTAAAATACCAGCACTAAGGCAGATGGCCAAAATAAACACTTTCTCAGGTGCTATCTCAAAGATCCCAAAATGATGCTGGCTCAAAGGTGAGACCAGAGAGCAAAGCAGAGGTCCCCAAACTGTTTTCTGAACATAAGAAAGAAAAGCACATATTGACAATGTACAGTACCAATAGGAAACCCTTTTGTAATTTTGCCTTTAAGATGAAAAAGAATAGCAAAAAAACTGGTTTTGTTTGGAGATAAGATTCTTCTGAGGTGTTGAGAGGAGTAGGTTTTTTCGAGTTATATGTGAACAATTTCTACTGTAAACCAAAAGGACCTCGTCCTCAGAACAGATCACTAAAACATCACAGTAGGATAGAGGGAGCTTTTGAGACAAGCACGCACCTGCCAGGGATTTGACCGGCTCTCCTGTCAAAGCCTCATATTATTCCTGGAGTAACAACTTGTAGTTTGATTTGACCATTAAGTAAAGACCACTTCAACTAGGTGGCTGGATCTTGCCAACCCAGAGAGGAACAGATTTGTATAAGTTTCACTGCATTGAATGTATTAATTTCCTTTGCTTAATATATTTAATGAAGTAACTTAATCCTGTACACACCCCACACCAAACTTGACTTTCTTAAAGTGTTCCTTGCTTTTTCCCCTTTGGTTTTATTTTTTTTTCTATCATTTTAATCCGTGGTTTAGACAGACTGTGGAGCCCACCTACTGTGGAAACCTTTCCCCCAATATAATTGTTAACGGACGCTCCAGCAGTTCGAAAGAAATGAAAACAAAACCTTATTATCCAATAAAGGATTGTTAAAAATTCAGCAGCTAACAGTTTTTGGCTGATAAAATTGTTGAATGCACCAAGAAGCAGAAAGCAAAATTGGCTATTTTCTGATGACAGGACTAATTAGAAATGAACAGCTTAACTGTACCATTATGTACCAGTGACTGTGCCTTGAATGGTATTTTTATTTCTGAATCTCTTTATATAAAGAATTTCCTGTGAGATTTTGTTACTTTCTAAATGTCTCTGTATGGCATTGACTACATGTGAGGGCCAGGTTTTGTTAAAAGAAAATGTCTGGCTTTAATGGTGTCGATGTTGCATGTACATACATTTATTTATTGCATCAGGTTCTAAGACTGGATATCCCAAAGCAACAGACTTGTAGATTTTTTTTTGTTGCTGTTGTATTTTTGTGCTTTTTAAAAATTATTTATTATTCATTTTTACAGCTTATAGCAACCAGTTGAAAATAAGACAATAAAGGGGATGTAAGAATTGTGGGACTTCCTGCAGTCTACCTCAGGAACTGAAATGCTGCCCTGGCAGACTCAGTTGCCTCTCTGAGACCATGCTCAGAGTAAAACTGGGTGGAATTGGATTTTATGGGCTAGATTCCTTCTGATGTTAAATCCTTTGAAATCAATGGGAGTTTTTTTTAAGAATAAAAAATGTTCCTGTGTGACATACCCTGGGTGATCCTACTCTCGCAGGGGTTTGGACTCAATGGACTCCAGAGGTCCCTTCCAACCCCTGACATTCTGTGATTCTATGATTCTATGAAATTTGAACTGGCCTGTTTAGTGCTTCTGCTTTGTAAGTCAACAGTTACTAGAGTTTCATGATATGTTGCCCCATTCCCTGTATGAGCCTGAGACAAAGGTCTTGTTGAATAAAGCCTCATTAGATCACAGAGATATCATAAATAATTTAGCAGAGTTTATAATAATTATTGAAGAGTTTTTCTCACAGGGGGATTAAGCTGACCTGGGGGCAGAATTAATTCCCACCTCTGGAGAAAATGAACTCCCTGATCAAATTTAAGGTATTTGTAAAGTCCTTATTCTAGATGTTCATCCTGCTGGACTCCCATATTCCAGCCAGGCATCCCAACTTCCTTTGGTTTTTAAATTTGCCAAGGAGGACTTGTACACATGGGAACCTAGGCTGTTAGGAAAACTGCCTTTTTTCATGCAGTTTGGTCTGGTGTTCTGTTTCTGAGAAAAACACTGATCTTAAATAGGCCCCCAGGTATACAGAAATTGTTATTAATGGCTTATTTCACAACAAATGTTCCATAATTACTAAAATTACAGAATCAGAGCAACCACAGCAAAATTACAGAAGTTGTAAAAAGATCGGAAATTAGAAGTGTTCTTTCACCAACTTTAAAACTGAGCATTGTTACGTTTCTTGTCTTGTTCACTCAAGTGTAATCTATGCTTCACCTCCTTAAAGCCTACCCACGCGTTATGGATTTCTGTCACAACAATAAGTTGCAGAATTTGATGATTCTAACCCAATAATGCAGCCTCTTCATTTAATAGTATGGTATGAAACTCATGTAACCAGAGCCACTTCTTCTATTGTAGCACCACCAAATCAAAAACCAAGTGGCAAAATCACGTTTTTTCTATATACCTGATATAGTCCATAGTAAGACCCAGTTTTGTAGCTGCTTCGATGCATAAACAATCCAGACACTGAGGTAGGCCCTCTGTTTTCCATCAGACAACTCATATGAGCAATGACAGTTATGTCAGTATCTTTTCTATGTGTTCAGATCCCATGTAATAGGACAGCACTGCAATGAGGACACCATTCCTGTTCACGGTTGTTACCCTTGTAGCTGTTGCTGCTTCTTACTGTAAATTTTTATTTGCTTGTTTTCTTGGTTTTTTGTTTGTTTGTTGGGTTTTTTGTTTGTTTATTTGTGTGGGTTTTTTTGTTTGGATGGTTTTGGTTTTTTGTTTCCTTTTTTTGCCACAGTGCAGGTTTCAAGTTTATTGTTAGACTCTGTCATCTAATGGCAAAAAAATAATCATGAAATAGCTCAGGTTCCATTGTTCATGTGTACTCAAGGTGATATAAAACCACAGAACTTAGTGATCCCCTATTTTATTACAAGCCAGCTTCTTGGGGTCTTTTATGACAAATTAAATTACATTATATTTTGACTTTAGTTAAGCTCTAGCAGGGATCTAATGAAAAAGTTGTTTACTTTAAACAACAAAATAGAATTTTTCTTTTGCCCCTGTTCTAAAGAATTAAGTTGCTGGAAAATATGGACTAAAGGGGGGATAGAAGTCTATTGGTTACAGAACTTGTATCACCAGCTCAGGTGGCCTAGATGTCACCCTTACGGTCTTCTGATGTTACTTCAGAAAGATTGTACTGTCAGCAGGGAAATTGGTCTTTTTGAAAAGAATTTCTCCTTTACCAAAAGCATCTTATGAGATGTTAAGCTCATTAGGAAACCAGAAGAAAATCCTGCAGAACTTTTAAGTCTATCTTTTCCTTTTTTTTTCCTTTTTTTTTATTTTTTTTTTTTTTTTTTTACTTTTGGTCATTAAGAATGTGAAAAGGGACTTAGCTTTTTGAGGAGCTCCAGGGAAAGATGGGGAGGGGAAAAATGTTGAGATCTTATGACTGCAGTTAATATCCACTGGTGATACTATTCAAGCTGCAATAAAGGCCTGTCAGCACTTCCATTTAAAACCAGGTCTTTTTAACGTTTATTTTTCCAAAAAGAAGTCCAGCGTTAGTTGAATTTTAGCATACAATAATGCATTCTGGGAGAAAATTTCCTTTGTGACATTTCAAATAGATGGGTTTCTTTGTATGTGTGAGAAATAATTCAAAGTGTCCCAGCCTAAGATGTATTTTTGCATTTGTATCCAGCTGTCAGCCATTTATTTGCGTGTGTATTCATATAGAGAGATCTATGAGAGCGTGTTTGTACATAAAAGTGTGAACATATATTGTGGTACAACCTGCAAGAGGACTACCCTTGTGCTTACATCTTAATATAGGCCTGATCTTTCCACGGGTTGGTCCTGCACCTTGCGGGATAAAGTATTTACACCTGCTGAATCAACAGAATGGAGATCCAACTGTTCTTTTGCCAAGTCAAGTTAGCAGCCTATATTTTGCACATAAGTCCCAGTTTTAATATTAAATTTTGTGTTTTGTGGTATAAAATACTACATGCTGATAGAGAGAACAAGAATATTTTACTTAAAAACCACATTGATATCATTAGGAGCAGGATTCTTTCAAGAAGAAGGGAAGAAATAGATCCACCTCTACATTTTCAGGTGTAGGCAGTGAATGGGGAGAATACTTAGAATTGCTGTTGTTCTTCAGTTTTACAGAATAATTTAATTTACTATCATGGATTTACTAAACATTCTTTGATAAATTAAAAGCTATTTTTCCCATTTTACAAAAGAAAACGCTGAGTAAATGACACAACTGTATTAAAAGAGCTAGAATCTCATCATCTTATGATCTAATCACTCATCGTCTTATGTCCTTCCATATCTCCTAGGTAACTTCTACTAACCCTGAAAAGTTAAACTGTTGGTAATAGCATAGATTGGTGAAACATTGGAGAGTGTTCCACTTGCACTTTGAGAATGAGGTGCCTTGCGTGGTTAAAAGGTGTACTGTGATGCAGAAGATGCTTCACTAGCTTGTGAGAAGCAAGAGCATTTGTGAAAGGCCTCACACTCCATCTACTCTTTTGATTTCTTGAAATTGATAGGTAATTCAACTAAGTGTATCAGACCTGTTACAGAAATCTGTTTTCTACTTGTTTGGGGTAGCTGCTTGTTGTCAGGGAGAAGAGCTATTCAGAGCTATCTGGGTCTTTGCTTTCTTTGCAGATTTGTTCCTATTAGTCCTCTTGCTTTGTGCAGCAAGTGGGGAATTCATCTTGTGATAGAGTAATAGTGTCTAATTTCAGAACTTGCCTTGTCACTGTCTTTGGCATCTTCAAGAAAGTAAACGTATCTGAGACCATGTGTCTCCAAACACTTCCACTGGGAACAGAAGTGAGACTAAGGCCAATGCATTTCCTTGGGAAATAGGTGGGTAAGAGGTTCTCTAGAGAGGGAGAGATCATATACAGCAGTAGTGGATGCAGACCCTTGCCAGAAAACAGTATCTTTGAACCAGGAAATGGACAGGACCATTGTCCACAACCCCAGTGAGTGGAGAGGCCTGCCTGCAGGAACCACAACAGGAGCTCACTGCCAAGGGATTTGCAGATGTGGGACTGAAAGGATAGTAGCCCAAGCGTGTGGTAAGACAGACTCTTTCAACCTGTTGTGATGGGACTGTGGAGACAAGGGTCTGACCAATGTAGCTCTCTGGGAATTTCTTTTCCTTTGTAAGGCTTGGATGGTAATATGTGTATGAATAACACAAGCACCACTCTCTGGAAAGATAATATACTGTGTGTTATTTCAATCATAATGGAAATGACAAGAAGTGAAAGACAGATGCTTGCTTCATCATGTGAGGCTGATTATTATTTGGGTTGAACCCATTTACTCATTTTGAACCTTTTAAATGTACCTTACTATCCATATAAGCTGTTTTCCCTTTTGTCAAAATGAATCTCTTGTATTTCCTTTTTTTTTTTTGTTCCCTTGAAAATTACAAAGCTCCATGGCCCTCTAGTTTGGATATCATAGACTTTTATCATACTGTTGTAGTGTGTAAGGCCAAAAAAAGGCCACAGATCATTGAATATAGTCTTATATAAATACTGCAGTTTGCTCACTTTCGCCCACTTACCACTGTCTGTGGTTTAAAATTAAATTTGGCTAAACATGTTTTAGAAAGCCATTGACTCTTGATCTGAGGAACTGCAGTAGATATCAATGTATTTATTTCTGAGTTTGGTCCAACTGTTAATGCCTCCCACAGTTAAACACTGGTGTGTAATGATACTATACTCACTGTTTGATTCAGAGATGCTGAGACCCACATGCAGAACTAGGAATTTGAACAAGAAGAGCTTTTGTGCTCAGTGTTCATGACACCACTCTCCAGATTTGTTATAAAAAATTCGATGTCATGTTTGTATTCTCAGGGTACAGAATATTTTAGATAGACCATGAAACATGAGAAAAAAAAAAGAAGCCTCTTCACAGAATCAGAGAATGGTAGGGACTGTAAGTGACCTCTGGAGATCATTGAGTCCAAAGTCCCTGCCAGAGCAGATCACTCAGGGCATGTTGCTCAGGAACAGATCCAGGCAGGTCTGGAAAGTCTCCAGAGAAGGAGACTCTACAGCCAATCTGGGCAGCTTGTTCCAGGCTGTTCCACGCAGTAAAGAAGTTCCCCATCTTGTTGAGGTGGAACTTTCTATGCTCCAGTTTATACACATTGCTCCCAGTCCTATTGCTGAGCACTACAGAGAAGAGCTTGGCTTCTTCTATTTGGCACCCACCCTTCAGATATTTATAGACATTAATAATGTCCCCTCTCAGTCTTCTCAAGAGTAAACAGCTCCAGTTCCCTCAGTCTTTCTTCACAGGGGAGATGCTCAAGTCCCTTAATCATCCTTGCAGCCTCCATTGGACTCTTTCCAGTTGGCCCCCAACTCTCTTAAATTGGGAAGCTCAAAACTGGACATAATATTCCAGGTGTGGTCTCACCACAGTACAGTAGAGTGGGAGGTGAACTTCCCTACATCTCCTGGACACAGATTTCTTACTGTGCCCCAGGATGCCACTGTCCTCTCTGGTCACAGGGGCCCATTGCTGTCCCATGGAGAACTTGCTGTCCACCAGGACTCCAAGGTCTTTCTCCGTGGTGCTCCTTACCAGCAGGGCAACCTCTCACCTGTACTGGTGCATGGGGTTATTCCTCCCCATGTGCAGGACTCTACACTTGTCCTTATTGAACCTCATGAAGTTCACTTTTGCCCAGCTCTCCTGTCCAGACCTCACTGGACGGCAGCACAGCCTCTGGGTGTATCAGCCACTCCCCCCAGTTTCTTAGCATCAGCAAACTTGCTGAGCGTCCACAAAATCCCTTCATCCAGGTCATCGATGAAGCTATTGAACAAAACTGGACCCAAGACTGATCCCTGGGGAACACCACTGGCCACAGACCTCCATCTTGACTGTGCTGCTGGTCTCAGCCCACTGTTGTTGAGCCAGTTTTCAATCCATGTCACAGACCAATTGTCTATGCCACATTTTTTGAGTTTTTCTATGTTATGGGTGACAGTATCAAAAGCCTTACTGAAGTCAACGTAAATGACATCTGCTTCTCTCCTTTCATCTATCCACTTGGTCATGGCCTCATAGAAGGATATCATATTAGTCAAGCAGGATTTCCCTTTGGTAAATCCATTCTGGCTACTCCTGCTAAGTTTCTTTTCTTCCATGTAGTTAGAAATGGCCTCCAGAATGAAGTGCTCCATCATTTTTATTTTTCTTTCACTTTACTAATACAAGTAAGGTGTACCTTATTCTCTTCTATTCAGTTAGATCAGTCACAGTTCCATACTGAAATGCATAAGGCAGCAACTGACTTTTTAATGAATTTAATATGTTTTACTGTTTCTGGCTAAAAAATGCATTGCAAAAATGTGGCCCTTTAGTTTGGTATTCCTGTAGATGCCATATACTTCTTGTAAAGTGTTTACCGTGTAGGAAGAGGTAAGAATATGTCTTCCAAAAGCTAGGAATGAACATTAGTCTGAAAGCCTCTATCTTTACACCTGTAATGAATAATTGCTTTTTTGCTTTTGAAAATTATCTTTGAACTTTAATTATTTTATTGGATAGATCATGTTAATGTAATTTAATCACTTCTTATTTCAGTTTTGATTAGTTCCCTTCTTTTAACTCAATAGAACTTACATAATTCAAATAGAAATGTTTCTAGAACTGATGTTTACACTTAGCAACTAACTTTTTTTTCCCAAGCAAATTATTAGTGAAGGAAACAGGAGGTGAAATGGGCTATTATTGATTTCAAGGGTAATAAGGTTGATTATTTACTTTAGTCTTAAGTTTGAGCCAGCTAACTTGATAACGTCACTAATTTTACAGTGGATTCATAAACATATATTGGGATGGAAAAATTCACAGCCTGTTATATATTGTGTGAATAGACTTCCCAGGTATTCAGAAAACATTATTAACCTTTTTCAGCTGCAAAACTAAAGCTAACAAATATTGGGCTGATTGCAAGAGAGTTTTGAAATGAGATAAGGCAGAGATGGGACCGGAAATATAGAAATCTATTCCCTTCTTGTAGATCTCCCTACTTTGTGAATCAGAGGAAGCTGAACTCATCTGAGATATGAAAATGAGATACAAGAAAAACAGCATGTCCATACTGGAGTATATTGCTGAACTGTTCAGTACTTCTTGAAGAATGAGACTATTATTCCTGGAGTTCATGACAAAAAGCCCTTCCTGGGTTAACAAGGGAACTTTTGTTTTGGTTGAAAATTTATATATATATATATATAAACAGTTGGCCAGCTGATACTTTGCTTGTCAATAGGGAATAACTTTTGATCATGGTGTGGATAAGATTTGTCTGGCACCCAGTCCCTCTGGGAAATAATATATTTATTCAAACAGAAGACTGAGCTTTCTGGAAGAATTATTTAGACAAAGCCCTTTAAACATGCCTCTCCAAGGGATCCTACTCTCTACCCCCTCTTCCTGCAGCACTGAACTCCCCGATACCAGTGAACACAGCAACACATTGATGATGTGTCAGAGGGGTTAATTCTGAAGCCATCCAGAATCAGGAGTTCTCAATACAGTCGAACACGTAACCACTGAAATATACATAGAAATTATGTGAAAACACTAAAATTCTGGAATCCAATTATTTGTACATTACAATAGTCAAAGTGAAGATAACATGAAAAGCCAGGTGAACCAGGTTCTTTCATTCCCATATCAAGGAATGTACTTGACTTTTCTGCTGTGATGTGAATCTTTCTGTCCCTTGCTTAATCAGCATAGTAGCACCACCAAGTTTGGTTAGGATTCTGGTAGAGAAACAGATGGGACTTTCCCAATCACAGGAATTTTTTCCTACTACATAACAAAAGATTTACTTCAAGTAATGTTAGCTTGTCTCAAGGATATAGAGGAAAATCTTAGATACTTTAAATATAGAAGGAGTTAATTCCTGTTTCCTCTACATTTTTCTGCTTCTAATGCATAATAAATATTAACTTTCACTCAGCAGTAGAAATTTTTGCACTGTAAAGTCTCCTGTGACTGAAACTTCACAAATTCCATCTCAACCTAAACAACTGAGCACAGTTAACTATTTTACAGTTATAAGAAGCATGTGGGCTCATTTCACAGAATCACAGATATTAGGGGCTGGAAGGGACCTAATATCTGTGATTCTGTGATTCTGTGATTTAAACATTTAAACTTTGTGTTCATTTAAATGGCTGAAGATAGAAACTTGGCTTAGCTTTGTGTCCTTGAAGAAAACCCAAATGACAGATAGGGAGAACAATAGTTGTTTCAAAAGCATGAGCTGTGTGCATTGTTGCATATAGATTTTAGTTTATTATACTTTCAGTGTGTTTTAAAGCACAAGTTGAAAATATTTTTACATCAAAAGAACCAAAATAATTCTTATGGTATTTCTAATTATGCAGGCACTTACTAGAAAATCCCTTGATTGGAGAAGCAGTAGTTAACATAAATAGTTTCTGATTCTTAAATTAAAACTGAGTTAATTACTTCCATCTTATTAATAAGTCAAATAAAGAGAGCTCTGTAAAACCTTGTTATTTAATGAGCACAGCTTTCCTTTTGTTTTACTCTCCTGTATATCACAGAGCTTTGTTTTACGTGCCTTTCTGTTTCTCAAGGACATCTGACGTAGGGAGAGCACTGCAAAAAATGATTGTCACTTTAGGACAGATCGTTTTTATTTGCTGCAACTTTAGCAGCACTTTTTCCTATTGTATTTGCTTTTCAGAGAGAGAGAAAAAAATATTTCTTGCTCCATTCTTCAGAGATATTTAATCATGACAGGAATTTTAAAATTTATTAGGAATGCAAGATTACCTGTTAACTCCATATTTAGGTGGGGTATGAAGACCTAGTTTTTAGAATTTTTTTAATACCTCCTTATTTAATTGTAGTGTATTTGGCTTTTAGGCCATACTCACACATTGTTTATATTTCCAGATTTCACTTTTTGACCTGGGGCAAATCACTTAACCTCTCTGTACTCCCACTTACTCATCTACAAAATGGGCAAAATAGAATTAACCTAATAAAGCCTCCCATTTGTCTTGTGCATTATTGTTAATGGGGATGTGAATCATAATAGTGGAGAGCTTTGATGTCCCCAGATGATGCTGTAATCATGAAACTATTATTTTGTATTTGGGCAAAATAGCTGAAAATGGATCTGCATAAATTATGCAAGAAAAAAACTATACATCTAAATAATTGCATGCAGTTGTTAAGCTGCTAGTGGCCCATGGAGAGACTTGCAAAGCTGTTCCTGTATTGGCTCCTGTATTTGGATCTTGCTGAGTTTGGCTGTTCCACCCAATGGTTTTATTGTAACAGGGCCCAGCTTCCTTTGTTCCTCATCACTGATTTTCTTTTGCAGTATTAAAAAGTTTTCAGTTTATCCCATTTGGAAACAGACCCATGATGTGGCAAAGGGCCAGAGGGAAAGGATAGTGTAGTTTGAAGGCCCAGGAGCAGGCTGTCCCCATGTATCTTAAGACGAACTGGTGGGGAAAATGACTGGCCTGGCTAAATAGGGAGCTTCTGGTGCAACTTAGGAGAAAGAGGAGAGTCTACCATCTTTGGAAGAAGGGGCAGGCTACTCAAGAAGAGCACAGGGATTTAGTTAGGTTATGTAGAAAGAACATCAGGGGGGTAAAAGCTCAGCTAGAACTCAGCCTGGCCACTGCTGCAAGAGAAAATAAAAAGAGTTTTTACAAATATATTAACAACAAAAAAAGAACAAGGGAGATTCTCCATCCTTTGCTGGATGCAAGGGGGAACATTGTTATCAAGGATGAGGAAAAGGCCAAGGTACTTAATGACTTCTTTGCCTCGGTCTTTAATAGTCAGTCTCGTTATACTCATGGTATTCAATCCCCTGAACTGGAAGATAGGGAGACCAGAATAATCCCCTCATATTCCAGGAAGTGGTAGTTCATGACCTTCTAAGCCAACTGGAAACCCAAAGGTCTATGGGGCCAGATGGGATCTACCTGAGAGTGCTGAGGGAACAGTCAGGGGAACTTGCCAAGCCTCTCTCCATCATTTATCAGCAATCCTGGTCAACTGGGGAGGTCCCGGATGACTGGAGACTTGCCAATGTGACACCCCTCTATAAGAAGGGCAGGAAGGATGATCCGGGTAACTACAGGCCTGTCAGCCTGACCTCAGTCCCAGGAAAGGTTACGGAACAGTTCATATTGGGGGTGATCACACGGCAAGTGCAGGAGAATGGGGGGATCAGGCCCAGCCAACATGAGTTCATGAAGGGCAAGTCCTGTTTAACCAACCTGATCTCCTTATATAATCACGTGACACACCTGGTGGATGAGAACAAGGAGGTAGATGTTCTCTACCTGCACTTCAGTAAGGCATTTGACACTGTTTCCCACAGCACTCTGCTGGAGAAGCTGGCAGCTCATGGCATAGATAGGAGGACTCTTCACTGGGTTAGAAACTGGCTGGGTGGCCGAGCCCAGAGGGTGGTGATGGCATAAAATCCAGTTCGTGATCAGTCACAAGCGGTACCCCTCAGGGCTCAGGGTTTTGGAACCTGTCTTGTTTAATATCTTCATCAATGACCTGGACGAGGGTATTGAATGTACCCTCAGTAAATTTGCAGATGACACAAAATTAAGCACAAGTGCTAATCTGCTTGAGAGTAGGAAGGCTCTGCAGAGGGATCTAGACAGGTTGGAGCAATGGGCTGAGGTCAATTGTATGAGGTCTAACAAAGCCAAATGCTACGACAAAAGGTTGGACTTGATGACTCTGGAGGTCGTTTCCAACCACATTAATTCTGTGATTCTGTTTGAGGAGTACATTGAAAAATAAATCCTTGATGACAAATTATCATTCCTTTGATGATAAATTTTCCAGTTGTGCATTTCAAGTCACAGGAATTTCTGATGCCTTCCAGTCTACCTGTTACTTAAGGAAGTTTATTAGGTGGATGGTGGAGAAGGGAGACAAAGTTATTTTTCTCTTTCTTGCCTTTTGCATTTCTCCCCACCCTGTTTTTTACTTCAAACTACTTCTTTCTTTTCCACTCCAAAAGGACACCTCTTTCTCAAGACTACCTCACTATCTGTTGAACATAAAGTGTATTTTCTCATAAGCAAGGGCTCCCGGAGTGTCTCTTTGAGAATTAGTACATTATTATAACATCATGAAGGTCTCAGTAACTGCAGTTCTGCCTTGACTGAATCCGGGACTGTTCACACTACTTTTTGCAGCATCTATTTGCAGTGCTGTATTTTTGAAAAGAAAAGCACAAAAAGTTGTCATTAGTAGTGAGTTGAAAGAGGAACCTGAGTCAGTACCAACCAGACTGTTCTGAGCAGCGGCAGCGCACAAAAGAGGAGCAGTACCACTTCTTCTATGTGCAATAGCTGAAACCTCTCTCTGGATGCAAATTCAACTTGTCCACAATAATATCAAGTTCTGATTGGAAGTGAGTTAAACCAGAAATAGAAAGGCAACATAAGAGTGAGTTGGTCCATCTCCTGAAACTTATATCCTTTCTTTAGTGATGTAACTCAGAAGAATTTGTTTCTTCTTTTTCTCTCACACATTTAACTTTTGAATCCTCTGTTCTGTTTGGTTGAATTCTATTCTGTTAAAGGAATACAAATGTCTTCTTATTTCTGGAAATATGGGCTTCACAGGGTTGCCTTATAGTAATGATTATATATTTTTTTTCCAAATTATTACAGTCTGAGCAATGCTCAGGCCATTTGATGTGGTCTGACTAGCACAGGTTAAAGCTTAAGCTGTATCCCTGAAATACTCTACCTGTAAGAGTAACATTATTCACTGAAGTATTCTAGCATTACAAAAGACAGTGTGACCTATCTTTTCCCCAGCACAAATATAGCACACGCATTCCACTCCTGAAAAAAACAAAGCTTTATTTTTCCAATTTCATAACATAAAAAGTCTCCGTGTTGTTATGACTGACTAATCATTGTCTCCATGTCTGTACAAGCAGCCCACTCATTCCAATTCTCCAAGGCTCTGCTTTGTTTCCACAGTGCAGTGAAAAACAGGGCTTTTTAGCCAGGAAAGCCCTGAAATGCTGGTAGGATTTCTACTGTTCAAATTACTGAAATATTCTTATTGGAGAGACAGACCTTTCAGTTATTAAAGAGATAAACAAGGTCAAGTCATCCAGTGTTACAGCTGATGATCTTTCCAGAGGTAACAGATTCAAACAGGATTGCAATGGTTTGCCTAGGAAAGTTTGGATTTGTTGAGAAGGAAAGATCTGAAGCACTAGTTTGTTCCCCTAATGAACAAGAGAACTGTTTCAGTGATGGTATGTCAAGGTATGTGATTCATTTTCAAACAAGTCAGCTGTGGAAGGAGGGGTAAATCTTTATAGTTGTTTTTCTTTAATATATTTGAATGTATGTGTAAATGTGCAAGCCTCAGGAATTTAAGAGCAGCTCTTTTATTAAAACAAATCCTATTAAATATACCCCTCTTTTTGCCCTTTCATTACTTTCCAGTATACTTTTCTATCACAAGGAGAATACTCTTTACCTCTTCTGGAAACAGTGCTGCAAAGGACAGCAAAGGAAATACTGGACATCACTGAAGAAGGCAGATGAAGTAATTAGGTCTGGAATGAAATTGTTTTGGATATTACTTTAATACTTTCACCAACTGCTCTCTCCTCTCCTAAACTGAGTCAAACCAGTGATGTCTATGCTTGTTTAATTATAAAGCTTCATTATTTCCTATACGACAAAGTCTGCCTTTTTGTTTTTATAAGGGCTTGGCATAGTCCCTTTTTGTAAAGGCCAAGGGTGATGCCAGTTAGGTTGTCAGTAACAGTGATCAACTGTTAGTAGAAAGAAGTCAAGTCTGAAGTCACACAGCTGTTTATGCAGCTATGCTTTCTGCTTAGTTGGCCAGTGTCTCCATCCTGATGAGCAATAGTATACCTAAATCCCTCTAAGTAACCAAAAGGAGAACATCTGGTTATCTTTCATAATCAGAGGTATGACACATACATGTGTATATATAGCTCACACTTGCAATCTGGGGGCACCCAGAATATTCATCATCAAGCTGGTTTCTACCGTTTTCAGTACTGGCTGGCATTTTCTGAATGGAAAGTTTAACAGGCACACTATTCCAGTCAGGACAACCACAAAGCAGTTTATTTCTGTAGCAAGTATTTTTGGAAGCGGAGCCCTTCCTTTTCACATTCCTTATGGTAACATTCCTTAAACACTAGTTTCAATGCATATTGCAAATGATTCCTTCTCTTAAACTTCCACCATTTCTAGACAATGTCCTTCTATGCTGTGCCACACATTCTTCCATCAGCCATTTGTACCCTTACTGGAACAAACAGTCAGCTTGCTCTAGAATTATCTGGCAGTCCTGCATCAGTCTATTTATTCCATCACGATTTTTTTTTGTGTGTGTTCTTTGAAGGACTATTTTGGAGCCAGACATAATCACATTGTACAGTTCCTCACTTTGTTAACTGGCAGAGAACTGTTCCCCATTAGACAATTGATCCTGGGAAGATGAAGCCATTAAAAACAGTACTAATTAGCTGAAGAGTGGAGACAGTAATAAAGGCTGCATCACTTCCTTTCATGCTTAGAGAAATTCATGTTCCAGACAAATAATAATTGATATCTAGTCTTCCTTAATTTGGTTGTTAACAGCCAGTATTATAATGACAGGCTGACAGTCTCTGTCTAGCCTATAGTATGTTTATTTCTGAATCCAAGAACCACTGAATAACATTTTTTGGTTTAACTCAAACTTCATAGAATATACATTAAATGTCAGTGTAATGAGAGTTGGGTGGTTAACCTTCACTTACGAGTTATTCCTTACATGTCTCCAGGTGTCAGCTGTTTGTCTTGGAAGACTGGATGCTCATAATTGCATGGAATTATAGTATGATATATTATAATAAAATAAACAGATAGTTTGAAGGGGAATAAAAAAATTACTGCATTAAAACCATAAGCAGTAACACTAGGCATCTAACTAGATTTCAGTGTACTAACATCCTACAGGGTAAGAAAATTTTTAAAGAAGTCTTTAAAGTAAAGAATGCTTTGTTTTCCTTCTCCAAAGATGTCTTTTAGAATCTACGTGCATTTATACCATGTATAGAAGTATGCATGTGTATACATGTAATTAATATATTACAGGAAGTAGCATTCTCTATAATTCAGTTTGTAAAAACATGTTGATTGCTTTCCTTTATCTTCACTCATAATCATCCAAAATGCTTCTGAGCTAAAAATGCTAGGTTCAATATGATGGGTTTTTTTCCTCCAGGTACTCTGACCAAATACTCAGATACCCTACAATTCAACAAGCTAGAAAAAAAATCACAGCAAATGTGGAAAACTTAGTTTTAGCAAAAGGAATTAACATCTGAAATAGTAAGCATTAAATGTCTTTAGATTATTTGATAAAATTGCTTTTGGTCTTAGAGTCTTTGCCATTTTAAAACCAGATTTGACTTCAAAAGCTTTTTTTTCTCTTTTTTTCCCCAGCTGTTTTATTTAAAAGAAAATGAACCAAAAAATAGAAGCCCAATCAAAGTAATGTGTGAGGGAGATTAAAAGATTGCAGATATTGAAATGCTAAATATTACAGCTCTGACAATAACTAAATGTATTCAGTTTCTCACTATTTCATTTGCTGTCCTTTTACTTACTGCTCTTCTGTTATCAAAACAACCTGTATTTTTGGTTTTAAGGGAGGAACTGTCATTTCAGAAGAGTATTCTGAATTAGTTGATGTGGAGTTTATTGCTGATTGTGACATCTCACCCAGTCCACTGACAGCCAAATGCCCCTTGATTCATTTATTTGGATAGTCAGTCCTATTAAAGCCTGTCTATGGGATCTGGGCCACACTGAAGTCAGTGGCAAGACTCCAATTAACTTTAAAAGAATGAAAATTTTCTGTTAAGATTCTAGTCTTCTATATACACCTAAATAAGCAGGTAAGCATAGTCCCATCTTGCTGCTCAAGATGGAGTGTGCCATTCACTTTGCCAGTGTTCAGGCACAAGGAAAGCGACTTCATCAGCACCTACAGATTTCAACAGGGGGAAAAGCTTGACTCTCGTTATGTTTTGGCATGTGCCAGGTCCTCATTCATATGGTCATGATGGTTCCAGCACCTGCAGGAAGGGTGCAAACTTTATATTTTACAGACATGATCGGATGCCTGGACTTTAGCTCTTCTAGAATGATGTTTCTTACCTCTTTAGTTAATTCTGCATTTCTTTGAGAACCTTAACACTTGCATTTTTTTTTACTGTTTACATTTTTACATTTTTACATTTTCCTGCTGTTCCTCACATAGCTACACCCTTTAATTTAGTTAGAGTTTTATGTGAGTCAAAAAAGGCATGTCAGGCCCTTGAACTGAAAAAAAATTGCTGTGCTTTTGCCTCAAGTGTACAAACCCCACTGAAGTCAGTGGTGTGACTTGGTATTTAGTGGATTTAGGATTAGGTTTATGTGAACCCAAGATGCTACTGGAAGAAATAGCTCATCAGTGAACAGGGAGAGATACTTTTCTATCTTCACATGGTAATACTACTTTCTCAAAATCCATTTTTTCTGTTTTATTTACACCATAAAAGTTATTCAGATTAAACCAAATATTATAAAGGAAAACTATTTGCTGGCGCCAAATTAAAAGTTGCAGCAGATTCATGTGACCTCCTCACAGGCCACAGCACAGGGACCTTGTGATTCAAGAAAATGGAAGATAATTAAGATCTCACCAGATGTGTCTTCAAATCAGGGAATAGTTCTGACTATTAGCTACATGGGAAATGTGGTGTCAACTGTAAACATTCAAAAAATCTATAGAAATAATGAGTTAAAATGAAAGACATGAAAGCCTATTTTTTACATAAAGGACTGGAGAAGGAAAGGGGGTTACTGAAGCCCAGGCAGAGCAGCAGCGAGTGTGCCTGCCACACTGAACCTGTGTTCACCTGTGTTCACATTGGGTTATTAACAACTCGTGGTACTGGTTTGTGATGGTCACATTTTAAAGGACCCATTTAGAAATTAGTAACACCCAGGAAGAATATATGCCTGTGGGAAGGCTGATAACACATAAATGTCTTTATACCTATGTCCATACAAACGAGAGCAAAACTAGATGTAGACTTTACTGTAAAATAGTAAAAGCAATCATAGTAGTATTAAATTATTAATTAACAATACATGCCATTTCTCACTCTCTGTCCCCCACTATTTCTCCTAGTTGTCATTCAAATTGTTCTACTAAGAGAACAAACAAATGCATGTCATGAAAACTGGCAGGATGATATAATGAACGGGTTACAATAAATGCCCCTAGCATAAAACAATTATGTACCTGATACTGTCAAAAACATTCAACATTCCCTTTGTTGAAAAGGAAACAGCTATAAATTATTCACTGGGGCACTGAAACTCTTTTCTTTTCTTTTTTTTTTTTTCTTTTTTTTCTTTTTTTTTTTTTTTTTGGTTGCTTCCAATTAATTCTCCTCTGAACATCCCATGGTATTTAGCTGAGGGTAGCAAATTACATGCATAGGCTGTTTCTTGGGATCATCAGACTGAGTGTCCAAATTAAACATCATCATAATAATTTTTAAAGTTTACCATATTTTCCTGTGTATAATCAGAGCTTAGTTACAAAAAATGTCATTCAGGAGCAGAACAGGTTACATGTGTCCAAGGGTAAATATAAGTGGTGGCTAAACCCAAAATTGTTGCAGTGACACCAGAGTGATCTACAAATAGACAATCTGTCTGTTTATTCCAGTGTCACTGTCTGTGACTGGAAGAAGGTAACTTGTGCCCCAGATTCCCTCCCCACCCATCCCAAGACTCTGAAGTCTCTTTTGATTGTACTTGGACTACCAGCCTCAGTGTGCTCACCACCTACATGGAAGATCAGTGATGGGTAACAGCCTGAGGACCATACTGAGCTAATAAGTTTCCTAGTGATGTCCTTAACCTGGGCTCCAGGAAGACAGCAGATTGTGAGGAGGGTCCACCCAGCACATTGGACCCTCTGCTCCCCTCGGAAGGGAGTCACCTACAGCTATAGCCCTTCTTTTCTTCCTTGTGGGTGTGACTGTGACATAGTGTTGGGCCCTTCTGACTGGGAAAGTACAACTGGACACTCACAAGTCTATGGGGCCGGATGGGATTCACCAGAGAGTGCTGAGTGAGCTGATACATGAGCTTGCCAAGCCTCCCTCCATAATTTATCATCATGCTGAACTTGAGCCAGCAGTGTGCCCAGTTGGCCAAGTAGGCCAATGTCATCCTGGCCTGTATCAGAAATGGTGTGACCAGCAGAAGTGATCATGCCCCTGTACTCAGCACTGAGGAGGCTGCACCTTGAGCACTGGGGTCACTTTTGGGTCATCTAGTCCAGCCCCCCTGCAGTGAGCAGGGACACCCTTAACTAGACCAGGCTGCTTAGAGCCTTGTCCAACCTC
>JANHGL010024044.1:39370-62729 GCA_024611195.1 Ceyx melanurus
TTGTGTTGACCTTAAACCTCTTGTGCTCCAACTTGCACCCATTGCCTCTCATCCTGTCATTGGATGACATTGAGAAATGTCTGGCTCCAATTTATTAGGTAATTCCTCTTAGATATGTTGTGAACAGCTAGAAAAAGTTGAAACTGATGCATGGTGTCTGATCTGTAAAGATGTGGTTTTCTTACTGTTACCCTGCTTCCAAAAGTTGATGCTGTTTCCACATGTGATTCAATGTATCACAACTAGCTGATGATAGCTGATGATGATTTGCCAGTGGAAACACTTTTTTTTTTTTTTTTATGCACCTGCCCTATAAGGCAGTGACGTCTGAAAGTGCATTTTGGAGGGGCAGGTGTCTAGGAGAAAAAATGAATTTTTGTTTAAAAAACCTCTGCATGCAGTTTATAATTGTTTTTATTTAATGCGTTCTCTATAAAAAAGTGTCCATAAGAGACTGAGAAACAGAAATGTAAGAAAAAGGTTAGAAATAATATCAGATTTAAACATGAGTTCAAAATGAACTCAGAATGATTCTGTAAATAAAGGAAAACAGACTTCCCTTTGACCTCTTCCTTCCAACAACAACAACAAAAAAGTAAATTACAGAAATAATCTAAAATACAATATCTGTGCCATGATTGTATCTTTCAGTAAGAAACTTCGATGAATCATTACTTCGTATTTCCAGGATTGTATATGACATCCTGTTCAGACTGCTAAAAGTAAATAGGTGTCAAGGTGTCTCTGAACTGTGAAAATATAGTTGTACCCATCCATTGGTGCACAGCAGGATGTGTGTGGAAAACAGGTCGTGTATTCATTGGGTTCCACGTGTATAAATCCTTCACAGAATATATCTTGTTTATATTCTTAGATTAAATCTACATTAAAATGGAATCAGGGTTGAGAGGCTGTATCATCAAGCTAAAGTGAAATGCATTACAGGAATGCTACAATTTCTCTAGAAAGGATAAATTCTGAAAATTTAGATTCAAGGCAAATCTTAATAGAAATCTGAGCCTCGGAAGGCCACATCTAATGCACTCAGATAACCTTAACTCTGCCCATTAGTGATCCTTTTAAACAATCAGGAAATTATTTTCCTGTAATTATTTTTACCCTGTTCAATTAGAAGAAACTACTCCTGTTAGATTCTTTTCATTTTTATTTTCTCCTACAGTGTCACTACAGTGTGAAATTAATTTTTCTGGGATCACTCTTCATCTTAAGTCTTGTTTACATGTGGGAATGTTTGCAAGAAATAAAAAATAAAAAATCTCTCTTTATTGATGACACCAATTCAACTGAACAAATGCTGTCATCACTGACAAAAGTCTTAGACAGCTTCCTGGCTGCCAACATCATTTCAGTACTGCCTCAGTTAGGCTGTCTCCCAGCTGGGAGAGCTGGTGTGGCATTGAAAAGGGTGTTTATTGTCTAGATCAGAGCTCTAACTCTGCTACATTTAATTACTGCAAGATGTCCTTTCTAGATGGTGTCTTCAAAGTTGTTGTCAGACTCGTGATAGGCAGTGATGCATCTGAGACGATATGAAGAGTCTGGGCAACATAAGGAAGAAAAACCTTAATGTGTCTAAGTCTTTAATGTATACCAATAACACAAGCTATTAGGCTTGTGTTTCTGCAGGATGCAAAATCATGTTGATATTTCACAGTAATCACCTTAGAAATAACTGCACTCTCTCCCGGAAGCAGTTTGGCTAAACTGTTCCCTGGACATCTAACCTGTTTCCTACCCATGCTGCTTCCCTCAGCTCACCTCCTTGCTTCTTACTCTTATTTCCTCCATCCTCAAATTCACATCAGAAGTTCCTCTCCCTCTGCAAAAAACTCCAGTCTGGACTTGATGCTTCTTCCCTGTATAATTGGTGGCACAGAAAGGACAGCTTTTAGTCATATGTCAGTCTTTCAAAATGAACTCTTAATTATTCTGTAAATAAAGGAAAACAGATGACCAGAAACTTTGTTAACCTTTGTAGGATGCAATGAAAAATACACTTGTATATTCTTCTTTTTTATTTTTTTGTACTTACACTTGCATATCTTTGCTCCCTGAGTTGGTGTGTCACAGGAATACATGTTTCATAGCCTTAAGCTGAGTGCCAGTATTCATTCTGATATTCCCAGTGTTTATCCAATCTTTCCAGTTGTGTGAGGTTTCCAAATTACTGTCCTTTTTATGATGTGGATCAGGCTTTGACATCATTAGCTATACCAAGAAACCTGTAATTCCACTATTTGTCTCCTATAGAATTTTAATTTGTCTTCTCATGGAATGATGTAAGCAGATATGTCATAACAAAACTATTAAAAGTCTTTTAGCTGTTTCAAAGTTCACTTTCCTAATCAAAGGTAAAAGATTGAATAAATTTATTTCCAGTGTCTAGAATTAATTAGTATAATTTAACATATTTTTCCCCATGAATATTAGATGTAATTAGGTGGATTTTTGTTCTACTTATACATACTTTGACCATACTTGTCTCAGTTTATCCACATGTCCCATATTACCTCAGTTCTCTTTTCCACTGAGAACGTTGAGTTTTCCTCCATGTCCCAAACATTCTGTCACAGTATCCTGATCTCCCTGGCGTGTTGCTGCTTATACAAGAGAGAGAACAATGCCAAGCTGATTTTGAATATCTTATGTTGATTGCCCAGTTGTGCTGATTGGTCAAAGATGATAACCCTGGAGTTCATACTGCTTTTTAAAAATGATCTTCTCAGGCTGAGTGCTTGAAGTCTCCCCCAGCACAGATACTGGTTTTCACAAATCTTTTATAAGCTTCACAACTTGGAAATTTCTAAATCCCTGTTAAGTCTACCCAATCATAATCAGCCAATCATTTGGGAAAAAAATCTCAATTTGGGAAAAAAATCTTGATTTGGGAAATTGAGAGAGAGACAGGTGAATGGCCAGAGTTCTGTGTGATGTGTGGTGATTTGACTAACCCACCTTTCTGCACTGCTCTACTCTGTGTATGAGAAGGGGTGATGAAGGGTATGATTCTACACCAGCTTAAACCAAGATGACACTAAACAGGGAGATCCCATCAGTAACCATTTGTTCATGCCGTGATCTTGTGATGGAACTTGTGGTCTGATGACAGAAAAGGGCTGATCCATCTGGAATGTAATCTTTGGTACTAATGAAAACAAACAAACAAGAAAAAGTATTAGTACACCTGAGGTCTTCTAATTTCATACCCTTATATGTTAAACTACACTTTGGTGTTCCTCAGAGAGTCAGGGTGGGAGATGTCGATTTTAAACAGGGAGTCATCAAAAGCTTTTCTTGTTATTTCAAGGGCTGAACTTCCATGGGTCATATGGGTAGAAATTGAGAATCATCCTGTAAAAGGGTAAGACTTCCCTGGATGAAATGAGCCCTGAGTTTTATCACTTATACCAGAAATGATTTTCTGATTTACATGTAGCAGACTTTGGCTGACAATAGCTTCTGAGTGGTCCTTGAATTGCTGTAACTTCTTGGATCCTTACACACCTTTATATGTTTGACAAAATCCACAATACCTTACGTGTTGTTTTTGTTTTGTTTTGGTTGGTTGGTTGGTTTTTTTGTTGTTTGTTTGTTTTTTGGTGGTTTTTTTTTTTCTGTTATTCAGGTGAACTGATTGATTAAACATAGATATGCATAAGAAAATCCTCTTTTATTTTGATAAACTTATTTTGATAACTTATAATAGAAAAAACAACTGTCATTAGTGTTGTATAAAGAACTGTGCTTGTTTGATAAAATAGGCAGAAGAAATAAATTCCCTTTTGTGGTTGTTTTTTTTAAAGCTCCTTTTTAGGGTAGGCTGGTGACACAGTGTGTCATGCCCTAGCTATGTCCTTCCAGAAGATAGATACATGGTGTGCCCTGCATCTCATCCTGGGCTGGGATTATTCATAACTGTGCTGAGCTTTGTGCAGTCTGACTGTAAATGTTGTTTGGTTTTGTAGGCAGGTTTGATATCTGTCTCTTAAAAAAAAAAAGAAAAAAACAACCAAAAACAACCCAGCACCTTCATGCCTCCTCCTTTTCCTCATGGAAAGTTGTGTTGGTTTATTTTGTGACTCAGGTTTTATTAGCAGTGGCAATGAAAAGGTAGAAATAAAGGAGAAGGTCAGGGTGATCTCCCTTTAGCTGCATCTGTTTCCTATTTTACTGTGTTAAGAAATACTTAAAGATAACCTTACAATTCAAAAAAACAAACAAAAAGAATAAGCACCAATTGACTGTGTAATAAATTAACAGACTATCTCCAGATTCTTGCTACTGAACACCCCTCCAGCCCCCCTCCCTCAGATCTAACAAGCTGCATGAGGTCTCTGGGGAATGTATTTGAACTTTTGAGGAATTTATACATATTTTGAAAACACCTGCATCTTAAAAAGGTGTTCAGAATTTCTTGAAAGCTTTTTGGAATTATGTTTTCAGAACATGTAGTGCTTAGCAGGTGCCAGCTGAGGCAAGTTCTACAGGTATTAGTCTGAACAGTGTTCACTTTGTGCATTAAAGTAACTCTTTATAAGCCAAGGTACATGGACTGCATGCTGCTTAAATTGGACCCAAAGCCAAATGAATTGTACATATGCATAATATCCTAGAAATATTTCCTTCTAATCTGTGTTTCAGCCAATGACTTGCAGATGTTTTATATGATCCTATCATAGTTGGAATCCAAAAGTAACTTTTTTTCCAAAGTCAGACATTTCCCTTTCTTGCAATATTATGAAAATGATAGAGCAGTGGTGCAGGCTGGACTGTTGTCATACTTCTCAGACTTATCTCCTCCTACTACAGTAAGTTGGTCACATTTGTACTACCTACTTAGACTTATGTTTTTCCTGGGTCTTTTTTGATATTTCTTTCACCCTGAGGGCAGATGCAAACTTTGCATGTTACACACTGTGAAACGTGGGGCTGTGTCAAGGCACAAACCCTTGTATGGTTTTGCTGCAGGAGGTGATGAGGGGTGGGAAAGAAATCTAGTGAAATCTCACACATGATCCCAACACAAGAAGGACATGGATCAGTTGGAATGAGTCCACAGGAGGGCCACAAAAATGATCAGAGGGCTGGAGCATCTCTGCTACAAGGACAGTTAGTGGAAGGTGGGGTTGTTTAGCCTGGAGAAGAGAAGGCTCCGAGGAGACCTTATAGCAGCCTCCAGTACCTGAAGGGGGCTACAGGAAAGCTGGGTAGGGGCTGTTTACAAGGGCTTGTAGCAATAGGATGATGAGCAATGTTTTTAAACTAGAGCAGGGTAGATTTAGATTGGATGTTAGGAAGAAGTTCTTTACTCTGAGGGTGGTGGAACAATGGAACAGGTTGCCCAGGGAAGTAGTGGAGGCCCCATCCCTGGAGACATTCAAGGTTAGGCTTGATGAGGCTCTGAACAGCCTGGATGTCTAGGATGTCCCTCCTTACTGCAGGGGGGTTGGACTAGATGACCTTTGGTGGTCCCTTTGAACCTTAGGCATACCATAATTAGGAGTGGTTCTTGCTGTGGTTCTTGGTTGTTCTTGCAATAAAGGTTAAGCTTTCACCAGCTCTGATTGGGTCGATATGTTCAAAGAATGCTTCAGTGCCTCATTGCACTAAGCATATGTGCATTGAGCATATCTACAACAGTACAAAACACATTAGCCCCAGTTACATTGGTCTGTTGGCATGAATACCAGTCTCCACTTACTGTACCTTTTAGTGGATGGAGTCTCTGAACTATTTGGTTACACCACCATCTCACTATTATTCACCTTTTTGGTGCAGGAAGGTTGCATTCTTTGCTGTGTAGTGATTCAGCTTTAGGCAGCATGTGATTGCACAAGGGCAGTCTGGAGGGACCCCTCTGTTCATTTAATCCCCTTTCTCCCAAAATTCCCAGATTCTGGGATCTGGGACAGTATCTTGGGAAACAGAAGAGTAATGTTGGATCTCTTCTGGGTGAGGAGATCATGAAGCTCGGGTCTTATACATTTATTAGGTGTTCTTTGTGTTCCAAGAACAAAACTCACATAAGTCTTTGTCTTGTAAAACAGACATAAAGTTTTTTTCTTATTGTCTACACACATATTTTCAGTTCATTACTTACTTGCATTTTTTTCAGCTTTGATAATAGTGCAAAAGCTTTAATGTTATATGTTAAATTTGTGGGATATCAAGAAATACATTAAAAAGGTATATGTACGTGAAATTGCCTGGGCCACATAACATCTTCCCATGATGTGAGGGTTAAATTATTAAGAGAAATTTATACAGATATGTTACAACATCCCTCTATGCCTCTGCTTTCCTTCCTGGCAAATGAAAAATGTGACATTTCATTTCTTTCAAAGTAATTTGAGATCTACAGATTAGAAATGGTAGCTAAGGAATTGCCATTTCTGGGGAGTTCAGGAGTCCAACCTCTATCACACACTGTTACAATAAAGCAACTTACTCAGCGTACTAGGATGTTTGCAGTTCTGGTGGGTGCTTGGCTTTTTGGTGTCCCTTATGCTTTCCAGGGCCTTCACCAGCACAGAGTGACATCTCGTGCAAGTGGTGGAAAGATGTTTGGGGGTTACTCTGCGTAAGGGCTGTTTTATGTTCTGAGCTAGGTTTTCACCAGTCTAATAAAGCTTTCAGTGGACTTTTATTGTCATTTGTAGCTTTATTAGTCTTTTATCTGACTGCTGCTTTGGCCTTTCCCTTGATTGACTGTGCCTATAGCAGGAGTGCTATGTCAGCTGAAATACACCTCACTCTTTAATTGTAATGCTGCCTTTCAGGGAATAGAGTTTCCAGAGAACAAGTCAGCTGCTGTTATAGCTAAACTTAATGCTTGACTATAAACAGCTCCATGCCAAAATTGTCTCAGATTATGTAGGGCATTCTTGTGTCAAAAATTCTGCTCTTTTATTTGTTAATATAGGTATTTATTATAACTGTCTCCCAGTGTCTTTCTTTCCAGAAGCATTGGTTTATAATGGTCCATGGCCTGGTGGAGACATATTTATGCATTTAGATAAGTAAATCAGAGACTGCAGTTAGCTTGTGTCAGAAATACAGGTCTGATTGTTCTGGATCCTTTCTATGGCCTGACACACTACACAATTTTTTTCCTCACCACACATTCCTAAACTCTGGCAGGACAGTACCATCACCCATCACAGCTTGTACATATTTGGCACAGAGAGCTATTTGAGATCATCATAGAATCATAGAATGTCAGGGGCTGGAAGAGACCTTGAAAGATCGTCTAGTCCAACCCCTCTGCCAGAGATGTGCCAGAGTTAACTGTTTAGCAGTTCATTGCATAATATATTTGGCAAAGGTTTACTAATCTTAAAATTATGTACATTTTACATTTTGTTGTAGAAATCTGTGTTGATCTTTATTCTGAGGGCTATGTGGGGGGTGCTTCATTCCACTTGGTAAAACCGGCTGTTGAAACTGTTACAGTTGGTTGATATTTATTTCTCCGTATCTTTCTCACAGGTACTGAGTCCTCTATAAGGATTCTCCCCTACAACCATCAGCAGTTCCTGCTGTTCCTTCCCTGTCTCACTGGTCTCAGAGTCCAAGTCCCATGTCTGTTTGGGAGAACACAGCTCCTATTCCTTGTTTACAAAAATGAATGAAGAGGCTACTCTGAGTCCACACATCCTTTCTACCAGGCCCATGAGTTCCCAGTTCAACAGTGGGGAAGCCAACTGTTTCCCAAATTGGACTCTTTTGTAGGTGCCTCTTTCAGGCTTCCCCATGGAGACTCATGATTAGCTGACATGGATGCTGTCATCTTTCTTGTCTTGGAAGAAATTGGTCTTGGCACTGGTAGTGTCATGGGCTGAAATGCCAGAAAAATGCCAGATAATTGTGATACTGTAGATACAGGTTGTGTGGTTTGGACAGAGGTACCAAGTGACTTTTCTTAGTGTATTTTTCTGAGATTGCTAAATAGATCAGATTAATGAGATATAGATTATATTATTTTAGCTGTTGTAGAAATCCAGATGAAAAGCATTTTCCTATTGGCCATTTTAGGAACAGTTCTTGTCTTACATGACCTAATACTCCCTGGTTCACACTGCAGTGAGAGGCCCTGAAGCAGGATGTCCATTTTGTAACATGGTGGAAATGATCATTGTCCCATGATCTCACAGACACCCCCAGAAGAGACATGTAGCCCTTAATGCTAAGTTTTGTGCCTGCGCTGTTGCTGTGAGAGCTTGGTACTCAGCCCTGGGATTCACACCCTGAGTATGCTGATGAGGCAGGGCAGCTAAATCAGCCAGTGGGAAATACAAAGCTAAGGAAGGGTTTGAAACACCTTCCTCTGCCTCTGACTCCATGTTAAATTGAGGTTTGCTTTTGCCAAATCTGCATTCAGGTATGTATCATAAATCTGAGTGTAAATGGCTCTATGTTCATATAGTCTGCATCTGCAGTTACAGCCTTTATTTGTAACAGAATTTGACAGCTTTTTCTGTAAGAATTTTTCCAGTCATTTTTAGAGTTCATGTAAACTTTTGAGTGTTCTTTGCTTGCCACTTATATCTAGGGATTTCACTTCTGTAGACTGAGTTATGGACACTATCAAATGCTTTTGTAGAGAAAAAAACTACTTTATTTTTATTTATTTTTATGTTTTGTATACACTGAAAAAAATCTTTTATTTTGAATCCATCACTTGGCACTTCCATTGAAACGCCACAATAAATACGATTCATTTACATAGCAACAGCAGGCACAGAATACTTCATTCCTGCCTGATGCTAGGGTTGGTCTTCTTGAGAGGTGTCACCTCCTGGGAGACTGTGGGCACGCTCAGCTACTGGGCAGCACAGCTGGCTGCAGAGAGTAACATGGGTACCACGCTGCAGGGCACCCTGTACCACAGGGCGCTCCCTGGCCTGCTGTGTGGATCAAGAGATGCAGCCTGGGGGTTGCGAGGACTGGGGCTTTACTCAGGGGTTGGGAATTGTCTTTGAGCTGAGCTGGTTCTTAGGCCTTGTCTCCTTTCTCTCCAACACGCTCGCACGATCCTCGCTTTAAAACCCTGAAAGCAAGGGATTACTTTGGAAATGCCGAGACAGAATGACATATAGTGGCATTTGCAGAAAGCGTGAGAGAAGACAATAAAATCTGTATGTTCTTTGCTCCTGATGGTTTGATATTTTCTTTATATTCAAATTCTAATCACTGAGAGAACTTCAGACCCACACTGTTGGTGCTAGTTTTACCACATCTGGATCTGGCCCAGAGAGTCCATACGCATGTCAGTGTGGTAAGACTGTGGGGGCAGAAATCTGAAACAAGGTACAGCATTCATAGTTCATCAGTTTTCTGCCAGTTAAGTTAGAAAATACCAATTGTTAGTTTCCACCCAACCTTAAGCTCATCTCTGTAATATTCACGTTGTCAATTTGTCCACAGTGCCAGTGCACTAGAGCAGAACTCCAGAACTAGCGATTACTGGCTGCCAAAATTGCATTTTTAGTTGTTTTTTTTTTAGTTTTTTTTTCATTCTGGCACTTAGCAGGAAATACCTTTACACAGAAAAGCAAGAGCATTTTAGTAAACAAGTGCCCTCAGATAAATGCTGTGCTAAGAGAGAGAGAGAGAGAGATGCTAACCAGTATTTTTTCTCTCAGAGGCGACTGCTTCTTTCCTTGGAGAACAAAGCAGCCCTAACATGTGGAAGGTTTGGTTTCTAAAATCCTAAATTCATAAGGAAGATGAGCAGGGAACAAATTTGTCCTGGAATATTGTGCAAGATAATCAGGAAAATAGTATAGGTCAAATTCTGATATTGTTTGACCTCAGGAATTAAGGCCAAATAGAAGTAGCGCTAAGATTTCAATATTTGGTTCTGATTGGTATAGGTCACTTTTTCATTTAGCACAAACTATACTTTACTCAAAATTTGTGTGATTAATGCATTGATTTAGCTTCCCAATGTGCACTGCTGCTAGGCAGATTCAGATATTATTTATTTTTATTAGTTTATAATATGTCAATTTTTCTTGCTTATCTGTCAGCTCCCACAAAAATACATAAATCAAAAATATAGCAATGTGGACACTAACAAGGCATAATTATTGTAGGGTCTGTCCCCTTTTAAAGTAAAATACAATTACCTACCAATATGTTGCTGGGATTAGGTCAGAATTTGCATAATACTGACTCATATTTTCTTAACAATTTTAACATCAGACAATAGGTTTTGCAAATCCATATTCCTTTCCTGTTTTTCAGTTTTATTTTTCAGGCTAAAATAATAAGAAGCTCAGTCAAAACAAGATAATTATTGCAGTCTATCCCCACAGAAAACTTTAATTACTCCATGGCATGTTTCTAGGATTAGGTCAGATTTTTATAAGGCTGATTTTTTATTTAAATAACAATGGGCAATTAAGTCTGCCAAACTATAATTTATTACAGTTAAATTTATTCATTTTTTTCCACAGATAAATATTTAATAGAAAGTAACTCAATCACTGCAGGAGATTAAAGAAGATTTTTACCTCAATATAATCTTAGAAAAACAGCAGACAGTTTTCTGTTCTTGGCTGTAATACCAAATAGCATCAAGTTAAATGACAAGATGAAAATAGTGGAAAATGTTTAACTTCAGTGGAATAATAGCTGCTAATGTATAGGATTATAAAATCCCCAGTAGCAGACAATGCAACAAATAGATCCCTTCTGAAATAGTGAAAACTATGGTTGGGATCTAGGGTTAAATAACCGTGATATATTTATAGAGGGCAAGGGATCACCATAAAATAAAGCAGCAAATAGTAAAGAAGTCAATGTAAAAGAGAGGCCAGGGATTTAAGGTATAGAGATCATAAATTTTCATCGATATAAACAGTCCATGTACCTCAGGAGCTGAGTTTTAGCTATAATTTCAGGTCTGACCTACAGGCTTTTGGTGTTCACAGTGCATGCACGATCAAGATGCTATCTGAGGAGGTGAAAAAAATGTTTCAGATCTGTGTGATTTACTCATTTAATCATCCCCAAATCCACCCCAAACACAACAATACTGTGTCGAATATCAGTACTTGAGAAGATTTTATTGTCCCACTAAATTACATTTAATTCTTGCTATAACATCTCATATAAACAAGAATAGTGAATGATTTCCTCCCCAGTGTGTTCTTCGTGAGGCAGGAATAGATTGTTGTATGGAATGCATAGATCTGGAAAAGGTCACCTTTTCTCTCTGCCCCATATCTCCAGAATGCACACAGATACTTTCAGTTGCAATGGATGTTTTTCTTTTTATGCTTTAAGGTGATATTTTCTGGTTTAAAATAATAATTATGAAACCACCACAAAGAACCATTTGAGGCTTTTAGCTTTTTACTAATTGCTCTGAAAGACAATTCTAAATGATTTCCAAATGACTGAAATGATTTGGCTAAAGAGCATCTTATTACAAATGGACTGAGTTGAAAACATTGTGTCAGCACTAAATGAGGCTTCTCCCCCCACTCCCGCCTTTCTCTAATGGGCAGATCAGAACACGTAAAGCACCCTCCCTGCAATGATTTTTAAATGCGCTTTATTTAGACTAAGTTTGCTTTTTCATGGAGTTTACCATGCTAGGATATTTGCCATTGCTGCATGCCTTGCAGTATTCCCTGCCCTTCCAATCCAGATCCTACTAACAGCGTGGGCAAACTTAACGTCGGTTTGCAATTAATACCCAGCCCGTGGAGCAGCTGACTTCAAGCTTGTCAGTGGCCCCTCTTGGCTCCTGGTGACAGATCGCTGAAGAATTTCTGACTTGTGGACTGGTCCAGTAACCCTTAAGCAAGAGAGAAAGCCTTACACGCCTGGGTAATCACATTACCTTTATCAAAACCAGTCGCATAAATTACACACCCTGAGTAGTAGCCTGCAAGGCGCAACTCGACGCCAACCTCCCGTTGAGCCTCCCAAAGTTCATTGCTCCTGTTAGAAGTTGTGCGATGGTAGTAAAGAGCCCTTTCCTCTTCCCTGTGGCCGCCCTATCGAGGTAACCGAATGACTTGTAAAGCAAGGTTGGGTTGGTTGGTTGCTTTGTTTTGTTTTTTTTCAAACACTAAAATACCCGTAAAAACAGTCAAAGGAGCTTGGCGGATGAATTGGAAGAGTTTTTACCGCGAGCCACTAGGTTGCACTGTTGTATAGAGAACAAGCTCTCCTCGGCCGTGCTGCAGACAAACAGCCTCATACTGTGCACAGCCTTGTAAATACTGTTTTACAGTTTTCACTAACAACAGAAGTATATGAGATCAAGAGAGGAAGACTGGCATTTGGAAATCTTTGCTTTCTCCTCAAAGGCAGGTCCAGGACCGGGTTTCAGTTAGGTGTTTTTTTTCTGAGTAAGGTGCCCTGAAGATAACCATATTTTAGAATTGGATTGATTTTTATTTTTTTTTTTCCTCTGGCGGGAGGGGAAGCTTCTGAGGGACAGGTTTGGAAGGGGGAACCAAGGTATTAATCTTGAAGAATTCATGACTTAACATGTGTTCCTGGAGAGCCATCTAAAGCTGCCATGGCCTTCCTATGTACATAAACTGAACACGTGCTTCCCCTTTCCTTCCTATTTTGGCACTGTTTGATGGCCCACACAATACAAAAGCACATGCCAATTACTTCCCTATGTACATTACACACTCAGGGCAATCACAAACTGTATATACTGTTCATGTGTGAACAATTAATTACCAGTTATATTATTTAGTCATTCTTTCCACTACCATCGTCCAAAGTAAATTTTTCCTTTAAGTGTAATATGGCTTTAATTTAGGAAGCAGAGTTTCTTTAACCTATGTGACATTATGCAAACCATGTTAAGGGAGGTTTTATGCTATTTCCACTGTCTGCTAACACAGCTCCCCGCCCAAATGTGAGCTGTGTTTTATAAAGCAAATTACTTACAGAAGATTTTGTTCAAAAAGAAGCTGGGTTCATTCCTTTACTCATATATCCTCAGCTCTGGTGTAAATCTTTTTTGTATTTTGCTCTGTGGATTAGCACCTCTCTCACCCTCTCACTACCCCTCTCTTTAGGGCAGTAAGCCGAGACAATAGTAATGAGGACCAGAGCTGGTGTCTATCTCCATCCTGAAGCTCTGAGAGGGAATAGGTCATCCCAAAGGACCTGAGTCTGCACTGAGTTAGTTTAGTTGGCCTGGACTTGTCATACATTTGGGAACTATCTGCTTCAGATTTTGACTCTTTCAGTAATAACATTTCTGGGTGCTAATTAACTTTCTACTGCTCCAACACCAGAGAAGACAGAAAGTTCCCCTTAAAAGGGCACCTAGATGAAAACAAACTTCACTGATTACAAGAACATGTGTTGTATTCAATTAACCCATTACTGGGCCTGGAAAGAGCTGATCTGAAGGAAAAAGGGCAAAAAAGGAGAGATACCTAATGGGCTGAAACAGATCTTTATCAACTGGCCTTTTTAATTTGGGGTTAAGAGACTTTTTGCTACTGCTCAGATACAGTCGCCTCTTCCACTTTTGCTCAAATGAAGCTGATTATTCTACTTCATTTCACCTGATATTAATATATAATTAATTTTTTTTTTTCAGAGGATTACAGACACATGCAGACCCTTCCTGCAGAAAATAAGAGGTGAACAGACGTGAATATTCTGCACTGGGTTTCCCTTCATATTTAATTGCACTTCTTTTCAGATATGCATGTAGTTTCATGACTGTTTTGCAGTCAAGCTGGTTTGCCTCTGTGTTTGCAGAAAGGGAATCTGCACTTACCTTGCAAGTATTCTCACATGAAAATTCAAATGTGCAAGTGTCTATCTTTAAGCTCATCCAACCAGGAGACCAAAAGACTTCTATAATCTCTCTGACCAACTGTAACTGAGCACTGGGGACAGAGTAATGGGTACTTGTAGAAAGTGATTTGTACTCAGCCCTGAAACTTCCACATTTCCACTGAAAAATAAAAGTGCTCTGTCTGGCTTAGTGCATAGTCTAATATGTCCAGTGTGAATCATGAAATGTGATGTGTTACATATAGGAGAGGATATCTGCTCCCCCAGAACTTTTTCTTTATTAGCAGGGTATGGACAACATAAGAGGAGATAGCAGAACTGTCTGCTGTGCAGTTTCCAAATGGAGGGAGTGCTTAGTCTGTAGGATAAAAGGAATTTTCTTCAAGTCATGTTTATTTCAGTAGGAGCTGCACGTAAGTGCAAGTATCTGTCTGTGCAGTTTTCTTCATAGGAACAAGGCCTTTGTTAGAAATAGATAAAGGAATACACCATTTTTACTGCCATATCCACACTGGTCTTTGTAGATCCAGGGGTTTTATACTTTGTTTCAGAAATCATTGCCCATAAAATAAACAGTAGCATTTTCTTTTCTTTTCTTGGGAAAACACTACTCACTGTTTCTGTTTTCTGAATGTACAATAAATACATTATTCTTTTTCTTCCTTCAACTTTTCCTTTAAATGGAAAGGGACATCTTAGAGCAGACTGTATTTTAATGGTCAGATGACTTTCATAGTTGAATACATTGCCCTAATACAAATACAGAAGCAGAAATAGCATGTGTGTTCACAGCCATGTTTATTCAGGGATCAGGCAGATGTCATGGCAAAGTCTTTGTATATACTGTACTGCAGGAGCCAGCTGTGAAGGACAAAGCTGAGATGAGGAATATTCCTCGCCTTACTCAAATGAAAATTCTGTAAATATGTTTGTTTGCTGAGTTAATACATATATGCATATAATGAAAGATTGTATTCAGAGCATGCATGTCTGTACTGACCTGCTAGCTTGGATCCTGACTGTAAACACTAGATAAGCTGTAGTCTCTACATGTTAGCTCTTGAGCTGTTTCAGGACTGTTGTTGTGAGTTACAAGCTGCATGTACCTGTTGGGAATGACGAAAAGGCTCTATGGATGCAGCCCAGGCTGAGAGCTTTCAAATGAATGTAACCTTATTCGATGTTGTTGTGTGTAGATAACTCACCAAAGGCAGGGTAAAGACACACCAAACACACCCACATCTGTTCCTTTCCTCTCATAAAAAAAAATAAAAGTGAACTAGCCCAGCCCACACCAATCTAGAATTTGTGCTAATTAGTCTTTAAAAGCTAATGGATACTGGCAACGTATGGGAAACACAACTAGAATATAATGGATATGAATTTGGACAACAACTCTCGCACTTAATGCTGAGCACATTCTACATAAAAAGCGAAATACATTTCTGAGGAGTGGATGCAGGATGTATATAACAAACTGTAGTGCAGTTAATGCAACAGATCGTAGCCCTTTCTCTTCCCCCATCAGTTTCATATAGTTCCTCCTGGCTGAAGGTAGTTTATATTTGCTATAATATTCTTTATCTTTTTCATTTTTTTTTTAGTAGAAATAATCAACAGATTGATTGTTAGAAAATTAGCTCAGGGAAGTCTCTTTAGTTTGCACTCTCTCTCTCTTCTCTGATAACCTCGTGAGCAAATTTAACCTGTGACTCTCTCAAAGTCATCATTAGACAAGTGTGTTTCCATCTTGTTTTCAGAACAACTTTATATATTATGTGACTGCATTTTCATATTAGAATGCAAGAGGGCATGTGTATGTATACTGTACTGTGTATATTACGCATACAGAGTTAGTGTTCAAAAGATTTCTATAATCTATTCCCTTGTAACACCTCTAAACTTGAAACATGGTGCTATAATGTGCCTGTACCAATCAGAAAGCTGAACAATCATAACCTCTTGCTTACATCTAAGCAAAAAATATTCCAAATGGCACATCAGCAGAGTAAATCCCATTTTATTGGGTATACTTGGAATATAAAAATGATAAATGCTAACAATTAGATGCAAGTCATGTGTGTTTTGCAAGGCTTTAGAGCCTGAGCATACAGGATTCTGGAACCCTGACCTTCCAGAGCCATTCATGGTATGTTGGGAAGAGCTATGTAAGCAGGTTATGGAAATGTGTGATTAATGCTTGTCAAGGTGGCCAGCCAAATGAATGCTTGCTGCATTTCCCATTAATAACTGGTAGGTCTGACTCACTTAAGTTTTTATTCTCTCTCCATACAACAAGGGTCTAGAAAAGCATTGCTGTCTTAGAAATTCTACACACAATTATTTTCTTCAAGATTACTGCAATACAATAGCTGGCAAATATCATCTCTCAAAATCATACATTCCTCCAAAAGCCAGAACTCTGTTTCTGGATCTAAGAAGGCTCGACACACAAATTTACCTGGTAACATTATTCCTCAGTCAAACTACAGACCTGTGGTCTATTATCCCTCATTGCCATAAACCAGGCATACACCAAGGCCTTCAGATCTAGGTAGGAATACAGGGGACTTTGTGCTGTTTCTTTCTCCTGATCTCATGCACTGTTCTCGTAGACTGTTCTACTTGTGACCAGCAGCAGAGTGGAGAAGATATCTAGATGCTAGAATTAAAAAAAACCCTATGCACTAGGTAATAATCAGCTATTAACAAGAAGCACATTTGATGGAAGTTGGGGACAAAAATATTGAAAGATGTGCCTGCCTCACAGCAGGGAACTTTGGATGCTGTGCCTGGATCCTGTTAAGTTTCCTTTAGTTTTGTATTACAGGCTCATTCTGTGAAAATTTGATCTTTATGTTTCAGTAATTACTTGCTAGAAAACAGAAGGATCTTTCTGTCGTGCTCCTCTTCTGCCTGCAAAGCTCTTTCAGCACACCGTGTCATGCTCGGGACAGAGCTGGGGAGCTAGCTATTAAATTAGTGGGGTGGGGAAACCCTTTATATTCTAACCCAGTAAGATTTTGCTACTTAAGCAAATACAGAACCGTGGTTAAATGCATTTAGCCGAAGGGGGGAAAGTATGCAAAGTATTCTCCATAAATATGCATATATTCCCCTAAACTCTGCTTTTGGACCTTCTCGTGTGAGTCCCTGTACATGACTGAGCGAGCAGCAGGGCACTGCTGTGATAAAACTTCTTGGTTTTGCTACTGTAAATAAATGCTTTTGGTTTCTGTGTTGTTATCCGTTCTTGATCCATAGAAGAAATAGGTATTTCTTCTATGCCTGTTCTGATCAGAAAAGCCTGGCTTGAGTTTTAGGGACCCATGACTCCAGCTCAGTCTGCACCACAGCCAAGAGAGCAGATGTTCTGCAAAAATGCAGGAATTTAAGTCCTGTGCTTAAAAAAAAAAAAAAAAAAAAAAGAAACTTTAAAGTGTGTCTTTAATTTCACCCTCTGGGGCCTTCCAGGCAAGCAGCTTCCAAGGCTCTCACTGCCTGCAGGCTGGGATGGGGCAGCCTGATGCCTCTGCAGCAGCTTCTCCCAGCCCTGTGAGCACACGGAGCAAAAAGCTCGGGTGAGCATTGCAGCAAACCACAAAGGCTTCCAGCAAGCACAAGGACAGTATATTCCTACACTGAAATTCTCTGCTGCCTCTCAGTTGTGCTCCACCCTGAACGTAGGCAAGGTTTTGCAATGTCTGGAGTGGCAGATCCTCTCTTTTGAGTGGCTATCTTAAGTAACTGCTTATGTCCCAAAGCAGGAATTTTTCAGACTATTTGGGCATTTTGTGGGACCATCAAAACAAAGTACACAAATGGGAGTCCAGCTCTGTTTTGAAATGCATCCATTCTCAATTAGCAAAATCTTGCCAGGATAGAGGATAAGTTCTTTTTTTATCCCCCTCTATTTTTATAGACAGCTCTTCAAACTCTGAAGGTGTTCTCAATCCTTCGGGAATGAATATGCATGGCTAGTGGGAGGCAGGCTGGGGAGGTGATAGACTCAAGGAGGTGGGATTTTTTTGTTAAAGAGTGGGTAGGGCACAGGGAAGAAGCTTGATACATACTCCAGTTGGACTTAAGTGATAGTATTCATTTTCATTAATAGTCCCACTTGAGCTAACCGATCCTCTTTCTAGATGTCCCTTCATGCCAACCTTCTCCACCAGGGCATAGAAATGATTAACCTAATCAGGTTCCCTCAACCACCTCAACATATCTTGAAAATGAAATGTCTACATCCAAAATTATTTCAATGCTGACTCCTACAACTTCCAGCATAACTTATTTTAAAGCCTAATGCCTTTTCTCTTAGATTTCATTTAGAGGCTTTGTTTTCTTTTGTGTGCCTTTCTGTACCTCAGAGAATGGTGAATGCCCTTTTGCATCTGCAATTCTCCTCACTTAGAATCATAGAATGACCCAGGTTGGATGGCAGGACCAAAGGTCATCTAGTCCAACCTCCCTGCAATAAGCAGGGTCATCTCTAACTAGGTCAGGCTTGCTCAGAGCCTCGTCAAGCCTGGCCTTGAATGTCTCTGGGGCTGGGCCTCCATCACCTCTCTGGGCAACCCATTCCAGTGATCCATCACCTTCATATTAAGCCTAAATTTACCCTTTTCTAGCTTAAAGCCATTGGTCCTTGTTCTGTCACTACAAACCCTTGTGAATAGACCCTCCCCTGCTTTCTTATAGGCCCCTTTCTTTGTAGGTGCATCTTGAGGTACAGAGAAGGTGCAGGATTTGACCATACATCTAAAGGATATTAGGAAGAAAATTGACATTTCAGACCTACAAAACTAGTCTCTGCCTTTCTTCTGTTTGGAAGCTGGCCTAGTATAACATTTTCTAGAAAGTGTTAGAGGATTTTTCTGGTCAGAGGGAAGCTGAAAAGCCCCTGAAGCCTGTGCTCATATGTATGATGTTGGGCTGTAGTAAGTGTGTATCTGTCTGTGTGTCTACCCCCAGAGAATGGTGGGTAGTTGTTAGGCAGCCAGGATGGCATAATAAAATAATTCATCTGGAATGGCCACTTTTACAGAAGTGGTAGTATAGGGAAGGCCTGGTGAGGACTTTGGATGAAGGGACTTGGTACGAATGTAAATGCAGCTACAGGAATAGGATGAGGTGAAAGGGTGGAACTTGCCAGTAGACCCTTGAAAATACTCTTAGAGTGTGTATGTTAATGGGGATGTTGTGATCAATACTAAAGTAATGTGTGTGTGTGTGTGTGAGGGTGAGGGTGAAAGTTAATATTTTACTTGTAAAAAAGGAAGAAATTATGTTAAAAAAAACAACAAATCAGATTACTTTGATAAGGTCTGCTTTCCAAGAAACTGAGTTGACTTTGTGCTACCATCCATTAATTCTTTAATGGTTTCATTTTCTCTCAGCATTTCCATTACTTCAAAGAAGACTCTTGCAGTAACCTGTTCACGTCTGCTGCTTAAAAAAATCTTCCTTTTTCTTTGCTTTGAAAACTGACTCTAAACTCTAAAAAAAAAGAAAATCTATTTTGCTTCTGAAGAAAAAATATACTGGGAAGCTTGGAAATAGTTTTCTGTCTGTATTCAGCTGGTGGGGCAAGCTTCCAGGGCCCTGATAGTTATCCAAAACCTGTGCTCTAGCAAGGCGAGACTTCCAGCCTACAGAGATTTGAGGCTGTACTTTCAGTCCTTATGGGAATTGGTGTATACAATTGATAAAAACCCCTATGTGAGAACTGCAGCCTTGGACAAATGTCCCCTGAGGGAAATGTTTCCTCCAGTTCACACACCCCTACTTAGTGTTAGAAGTTTTCAAGTGAAGATCAATAACCTGGAACTAAACCAGAGGAGTTGAGCTTTGTATCTGGTTTTGTTCTCTCTATTGAAACTCAATAATCTGACTGTAGAGCACTGGATACACTAAATAAATATGAATTTTGTTGCAGCTCACTGTTATTTTAAAGAACCCATATCAAACCCCTGCCTTTCTCAGTTTGTCCAGTCTAATTTGGATCAGTAATCAGAGTCTGAATTACTGTTAGTGCTGCTGTTTGGGTTTCTTTGTCTTCATTCACTCTTAACACTTCCAGTGGGTAGCTAAATAGGGCCTTCATATGCTGAAAGCATTTGGGAAAGCTCATACATCATTCATCCAGAGAGGAGAAATGAAGTAAGAAGGAAAGGAGTGTCTTTGTTTCTTCACAAGGACTGAATGCAGTACTGAGAGACTGATAATAAGGTTACCCTTTAGACAGAGATGTTATTAGAAATGCAAATTCAGACGAGGAAATACTTAATATCTCTCTTTTTGGACAGTAATTTCTACCACATTTACTTAGGAATTTGTTAAAAATGTAATCCCATTCATGACACTGCTGCTTCTTATGGATGGCAATGACAAAATGCAAAAGAAGAGCTCCAGCCCTTTTTTTTTTTTCTTTTTTTTTTTTTTTTAGGGAATGCAGCCATCTTTTCACCCATATATTCAGACCTCCGAGAAAAGATGCATTTATATCATCATATGGCACAACCTTGGTAATAACAACATCTCAGTTACCAGAATATACTTATGACAGGTGGCTCTGGATCTGAACACTCAATTAAATGCATTTTTTTTCTTATATGGTCCTCGTGGTACATTAAGTTTTACTGATATCTGTAACTTCAGCATCTTTAAGGAAACTGCCCTTGATTTTATTAACCTAAAAGATTGAAGAACAAAAGGCATATATTGCTGACATGTTAAAAATTCCTTAGCAAAGGTATTTTAATTGCTTTCTTACTTCCCTTAGTATATTCTGCGGTAACCTCCAGTGCTCATACAAAAGGATATTATTTTTGGACTCAGTAATTTCTCTGAAGATTGTTCTGTTAAGTTGCATACTTATATGTTTGTCTCATTTTTTATTTTTTTTTTGTGGTCAAGAAAGATTTTGAACAAAACTGATTGTGTTAGAGGTTAGAACCTTTCCCTCCCTCTTCAAAAATTATCTGCCTGACTCACTCCCTCTCTTTGTCAGAGTGACTATTAAAGCTAAAGTAGTGTGTAGTGATACATACGTGATAACCAACAACTTTGGCCTGCGAGCTTATCTGTTCACAGTGTCAAATGCTATCTGATAATCAATATAGCTGTTCCTGTGTTACGTGCCCGTGTTTCTGGAGGCGTGACTATTTGCAGACACATGTTCTGCTTTCTATCCTTTTGCCTCTTGGTGGTTGTCAGCCTCCATATCTGTGTCTTTCAGCAGGTTTCATTAAAACCTGTCTATACCAGTTGGGAGTAACACACAGCTTTGGAGGGTCCCCAATCCTTAGTGAGCTGTGTAGGGTGTGTAAATCTAAATAAGACTAAGGGTCCCAAAAATGGGACTCCAAATATCTGCTTTGCATACTTAAGAATTTTGCACGGAAGAGATTTCTTTAAATTAATATGCTGCTGTTATCAATGCTAGTGAATACACTGCAGTAGTCTTGAGTTTTTATCCTTAGCGTGCACCTCTGTTCTGCAGTGTACAGACTGGGAGTCCTTTGTTCCCCAGAGATGGAAGTAACACCAAGTTATTCTGGGATAAAGAGATGAGTTATAATCTTGCTGATTTTTTTTAAGATGAAAATGAACTGGTGTGGTAGGAAAAACATTTATTTTCTCTTTTGCAGTTTTAAGGCACATCAGAATCAGTGTGCATATTTATGAAGGTGAAAATGGTCTATGAGGTTTTGCAGCAATAAATACCTTACAATGACACAACTAACTTAGAGCAGGCAGTTCGTGTGGCAGGGGAAACATTAGGAATTTCTCATATCACACCTCTGTTTGCATATATTTCAAGTTTCATTGCTCCGCTTAGAACTGTAGAATCGTTTCTATTGGAAAAGACCTTTAAGATCATTAAGTCCAAGTGGGATGATCAGCCCTGGTCCTGCTGGCCTCACCATTTCTGCTACAAGCAATTGTACAAGCAATTGTACATTGGCCTTCTTGGCCACCTGGGCACATTGCTGTCTCCTGTTCAGCTGGCTGTCGATCAGCACCCTCAGATCCTTTTCCACCAGGCAGCTTTCCAACCACTCTTCCCCCAGCCTCTAGCATTGTGGGGGGATTGCTGTGATACAAGTGCAGGATTGGCACTTGGCCTGTTGATCCAGCCTGGGCAGGTCCCTTTGTAAAGCCTTTCTACACTCCAGCAGACCAACACTTCTGCCCAACTTGGTGTTGTCTTCTACCTTACTGAGGGTGCAGTCAATCCCCTCCACCAGATCATTTATAAAGATGTTAAACAGAAGTGGTCCCAGTACTGAGCCCTGGGGAACACCACTTGTGACTGGCTTCCAGCTGGGTTTACCTTCATTCACTACCAGCCATAACTAGATAGTTTTAGACCCAGAAGAGAGAACACCCACCCCAGCTGTGAGCAGCCAGTTTCCCCAGGTGGCTGTTGTGGGAAACAATGTCGAAGGCTTTAATGAAGTCCAGGTAGACACTATCCACAACCTCTCCCTCATCTGCTAAGCAGGTCACCTTTTCATAGGAGATCAGGTTAGTAAGGCAGGACCTACCTCTCATAAACCCATGATGATTGCGTTTTCCTGTATATGTCATGTGATGGCACTTGAGGTTACCTTCTCCATAACCTTCCCCAGCACTAAGGTCAGACTGTCAGCTCTATACTTCCCTGGATCCTCCTTCTGGCCCTTCTTGATTTGATTATTTTCCCCCTCACCTTTCTTCCTCCCTGTGTGAAAGTTTCAAATGCCAAAGGGATATGACTGAGGGGCTCTTCAGGAGATGGAGTGAAGCATGAGCAATTCTCACATTTGGAAAGCATTCTCAAAGTCTGTAGAATAAATGTCTGTCCTCTGAGCTGAAGAGATTTGATATGCAGGAGTCTGATTTGCTTATGACTAATGCCGTGCCTTCCAAACATTTTGGACTCGGGTGCATCATCCATCCAAGCTTTTCTTCTTACATGCAGCTTTAGTGGGGCAGCACTGATCAGTGCCTGGGCTGTGTGCTAACGCTAAATCCTGCAGAAGCAGCCATGTGCCAGCATGGTGTGGAGAGCTTGGGGTTTCTGCCTTGTGTTAAGTAACAGAAAAAGTATTCCCATAACCAAAGCGCATTGTGTCCCTTGCAAATGAAGCTTGAGGGGCTATGACTCAGCAGTGTCTCTTTGAAGCAAATGTAGAAGTGTTTGCCTTTCAACAGGATGTCCTCTCTTTAGTGTTAGGGAATCCTCTTCCTCTTTTTGAGGGTATTCCTCATTTGGGCTCTGGTGTCTCATATTCTGCGCTCAGTAAGTGCTTCTCACTCTTGGAAAATGATTGTGCCAAGGACTTCTTGGCATGAAAGTGGCATGATTTTTTCTTGCTTAAATAAAATGCTGAGGGTTACAGCTTCAGAATAGACACCATATCTTTTTTTTTTTTTTTTTTTTTTTTTTTTTTTTTTTTTTTTTTTTTTTTTCTATCTTTTTTTGTGTTTTTATTAGTGTTGGGTTTGTTGGTGTTTTTACGATAAGTTAAGGGGAGTAGAAGTGGGTGGTGGGGTG
>JANHGL010024044.1:63312-74493 GCA_024611195.1 Ceyx melanurus
CCTTCCCTTCTCTTTTTATAATTTTTTTTTCCTTAAATAAAACGCTTAGGGTTTCTTCTTAACAATAAATACCATATTTTTTTTTTTTTTTTTTTTTTTTTTTTTTTTTTTTTTTTTTATGCTATTGTCCTCTAAAGATACATGGAAGGTACATCTTTTTTTTTTTTTTTCCTGGAGAGCAGGAAACTTTCCTCTCACAAGGACAGCAGCAGGACTTTGATGCTGGTGAAATCCTAGCTGCTCTCCCAGGGTGGAAGGCAACCTGCAAGGCAGCCAGGGCAGAGAGGGAAAGCCTGTAAAAAAAATCCTGATGCTGCTGCTGCAGGATTTGGGAGCCACCCCAGGCCAACAGCTGGGGAGAAACTGCTTCTGCTTTCCTCCAGGAACACTTGGTGCAGCACATCAACAGCTACACAAACACACTCCTGTGATTACAGTGCTGGTCTTTTTACACTGACCTCGACTCAGTGTTCAGCCTGACAGATTAATCCTCAATGGGGTTAAAGTAAATTCTTAAATAAACTTGCTAACCCCACTGTTTTCGATCACTCCATTGGCTGCAAATTATTCTGGGATGGACTCTGCACCTGTAAAGCTGAGTGCAAGCCTTGTCATGGGCTGGAGGACACCAATTAGGCTTTTCATTAATTGTCTTCTCTGTTTTGGAGAATGATTTCAGCATCCCTAACAAAAACAGCTATGTTATGAGTATAAAGGTGAAACAATTGTAAGTGTGTAAATATTTTTCATGAAAATATTTTTCAGTGCTAGAATGAATAGCATGACCTTTACCATTTCTCTGGACACAACATCATCCCTTTTTGTGATCATTTCAAGAACACTTCTACAGAAGGAGCAGAAAATAATATTATAATAGGTTTTTAACTAGCCTAGAAAGTATAGAAGAAAAATACCCATATTGCTTCTATAAAATTAAATGCACTGGATTCAAATGTATCAAAATAATGTCATTTCCCCATGCATTTTATCTTTCCACATAGAAATGGCTTTCTGAATAACCTGTGGAATTTTACCATTTTCACTCCTACAGATTTTAATCAGAATTATTCCATGAGGGTCTTTTGATACAATAGTTTGGCAAATCTTATTGGAAACCATTAGTCTAGCCTCCTTCTACTTCTACTACTTCTCATGTTACTTATCCCTACCTTTAGAAGAGCCGAGTCCTTCAGAAGAAGGCCTTCCCTCGAAAGTACTCATCTTTGTACTTCCCAGGTTGCTCTTTTTTTGGCTCTGATGTCAAAACTGTGAAGCACGTGTGTGTCTTTGCACTCAGCCGTGTGAGAAGCAGGGAGATACAAGCCCAACTGTTCCTGTGGTTGACAAGGTAGTCTCCAGTTTCCTCCCTGCCCATCTGAAAGGAGAAAGCATTTGCAATCAAATTACTAATTTTTAAATTGCTGTTTCTCCAAACTAAATCAAGTAAATATGTGAAGATTTTGGCTTTGCTTTCCAGAAAAAGATGGCTCTATTAAAGACACAAAACCACAAAGCAATCTATTTCAGCTCATTGAAGTTAACCTTTTTGTGATCTGGATGTATTAGAATAAAAAAACCTGAACCTTCTATGCTGATTCCCTGACTCCAAAGAAATCTCTTCATACACTGTAAGCTCCACTCTCTTCCCCATACTCCCCTCTGTAATCTGTATCCATGGTAATACATGTCCGTTTCCAACAGCCACGGGGTCTAGGGGAAATTGGGGAAGAAAAATCTTCCACTGATGAAGTTGTGGTAAAATGTCTTCAGTTTGATGGAGTGATACAACGCTTTAGTGTGAAACCTCAGACAAATTGGAGCTTGGTTTGCTTCAGGTTTTGAAATACTGTTCATCAAAACATTTTCTTGAGTTTGCTTTTACACAGACCCTAGGCCCAGTTTCAAAAGAATCCGGGCCCAGATTTGAACAGTTTATGGGCTGGCTTTAACATAAACCAGATCACAGTTAGTGGACTTGGCTGAAATTCACTCTGAACTTTTAAAGGAGGCTGGACCTGAAAGTGAAATTTTGTGTGTGAGAACTCAAGCAAACTGGAACCAAAAAAAAAGGTAAGCAAAATACTTCGAGTTGATCCTGCAGAACTTCAAACAACAGGAGTTGACATCCTAAGAAGAACACAATAAAAGCTTAAAGAACAGTTAAACTTTTTATTTCATTTGGGAATTCAGCTTTCATTTTAAAATAAACAGAGTAACCACTACATCAAACAAAATATTGAATACAACCTGAGATTCTAGTTATGCCTTGTATAATTTAGGTGGCAGGAGAGTGTCACATAAAACCTTTAGGAGATTTTCAAAAGCTGTTAGCATTGATCTAGCTTGTCTGTCTTTAAAATTAATGGGAGCTGTATTACTGATCAGTATCAGTATCAGCCCAGTTCTGGACATTTGTGGAAATCCCATTACTAGTGCACAAAGGTAGTAGTGTCCTAAATGAAGCAGTCAGTAGATAACTTCTTTCTGCCTGAAGCAGTTACAGTTGCTATGTAGCTAAGAGTGGGCCTTAGGTTTGTACCCTAAATGTGATGGTGATGATAAGTTTTTTATTCACTTTCCAAAAGTCATAATTTCTCTTTAAACTGGAAATGCTACATTCTTTTCCGAGGAACACTTTTGTGAGAAACTAGATAAAACTGGCAATTTTAATTTTTTTTTATAATAATAGTATTATCTATCCCTGACTTGCCCTTTATCTCTACACTATCAGCCAAAAGGTAGGCAAGGTCATTAAATCTCAAACTCAGAATTCTTGCATTAGATACTCTCATCGAAGTCTTATAAACAATCTTTCCTGCATTGTTTCTTTGATAAAACTGGCCAATGAGTGACTGTATTGTATTTTGCCTCTATTTCTCTAGATGTAATTTTATCAGATCAACTTGGAAGTTACTATGATTATTTTACTTTGGGACACCAAACTGTTTCTAATTGTTTTCTTTCCTTCCTTTCCACAGTCTTCTCCTGCTATTGCTCATTTCTGATATTGATACCTTGCTTCGCCTCTTCCGTCTAATGATGTACATGTCAAAGCAGACCACCTTTCAAAGCTGCCTATGAATGAATGGGGGAGGGTGCAAACCAGCAGCAGTCAATCTTTGAAACATTGAAATACGGAATTTCTGAGTGTGAGCACAATGGCAATTGTCCAATTAAGACAGAAGACAGAAGCCAGCAGCAATTGGTATAAAGTAGGTGCTCTTTTGTGACAAAGGGAGCTGAAGCTTCACAATTTACCACTTTAACCACTTTTTTTTTTTTTTTTTTTTTAGTTAGTTATGATATTTCATGTATTGCTTTTAGTTTTTGTAGTCTAACAGGCAAGTTTTTTTGTATCTTGTCTTCAGGATTGACTTAGTTTCCCTAAAAATATTTTTATTAGGCAATTTGTTAATAGACTGGCCTTTTGGTTTAGGAATACTCAGCTGTTGGAATGAACATAAGGTCATATCCTATACCTTCCATATTTAAATTAAAACATATGTAAGAGAGGGAACTTGCATTTAAAATATAGTTTTAGCATAATGAAATAGAAGGCCCAAGGGTACTATAAAATCTATATGCTGTTAACATACAAGATCACTAGCTTAATACTTTCTTCAGAAAATAATAATTTTATGGTGTTATGCTGTTTAAATAGTATTAATTTAGACCAACACACAAACGCAACTGTCTATAATGTTTCCTAAAGCTTAAATTTAATCAGGATTGAGGGTCCACTTTCCTGAGTGCTGTAAAACGTAGGCCCACACCTGGAATGTTTACACTCCTGAAATCTGATTCATATGGATGAAAAAGGACTTGTGCAGAGCATCCCTGAAGCCATTTGGGACTGCACCAGCCCAGATGGAGACCTAACTTGAGGCAGCAGGTAGACAAAGGGAAGGGAGATGTGAAAGTCAATTATGAGATGTCCTGATCACTGGACTTCTGAAATAGCTTCCTGCACAACTTAGAGGTTCCAAATCTTTGGAATTAGAGTAAAAAAATAAACGAGACAAAGAATTAAATTACTTATTTCTGATAGATAACTTTTATGAATATTTGTTTTCTTGGGAATGCTTTTCACCTGGAAGTGTAAACTTACATTATAAATTGGAGACTGCATCAAAGGTCTTTACAGGTAAGGTAAGGATAGTATTTCTCAATATTAAGAAACAAGTTGGGAGAAAAAGTGAAAAATGAAAAAATAATGTCATAGAATCACACAATTACAGAATGGTTGATGTAGGAATGGACCTCTGGAGGTCATCTGGCTTAATTGCCCTGCTCAGGCAGGGCCATCTAGAGGCGGTTTCCCAAGAACTTGTCCTGATGCCTTTTGAGTATCTCCAAGGAGAGAGACCCCACTACCTCTCTGGGTATCAGTGCCAGCACTCGCTCACCCTCATGGTAAAAAAGTGTTTTCTGCTGTTCAGGGGGAACCTCCTGTGTGTCAGTTTGTGCCCATTGCCTCTGGTCTTGCCACTTGGGCATCAGTGAGAAGAAACTCTCTCTTTACATTCTCCTTTTATGAGAGTTCTCAGTCTGGCTGTACTGACAAAGCAGAGGTGTTAGAGAGTAAAGTAGAAAACGTACAATTTTTTTTTTTTGGTAGCATATTTTCTTATCTCAGGTAGGTTATGTGGAATATTATGCACATTATGTTTAGTTTATTTAGGAAGAAGATACCAATACACTTAGCAAATTATAATGTACTTTAATAGGAGCTACTGTGCAATTCTAAAGAACTTTCTCAAGTTGAATAAGACCAAGTTAATAAGACTGAATTAAAAATAATTGAATGAACCACAAGAAAAGTAGTGAAGAGTTTATAGGTTACCCTAAAATGTATCCCTTTCACTTTTTCTCTCTCAAATACATCCCTGAAAGCTCCAGTGTCCATATCAGATTAATGTTCAGCAAACATTATACCATCCCAAGTACATGATTTTCCTCTGACCTGTGCTTCTGTACTCTCTGTGTAGGATATCTGAGGTAGCATCATGTAATTACTGCCAAGCTGAAAGAGAACAAAAACAAGAGACTGGCACATGATTTCAGACTTCTCTTTGAGGACTGAGTTTACCATGTCATTTTTCTCCTGGACACTAAAATATCCCCTAACTGGAAGCAAATTTGCATGATTATATATATATATATATATTTTTATGTGAAGCTTGCTCAACAAGGGAAGGGGGAGGCAGGAGGGAATTTTCCATGTCATTCTTCCTAAACATCATACAGAAAAGTGTTCCATTCAAAATGAAAGTGTTTCTACTGCTTTACAAGGTGCCATGTGAAGAAGGCAAACCCCATTTCCTCTGTTACATCTTATTGCAGTTGCATATTGAGTTGGATTTGGGATCTGTGGACCACCGAGGCATGTTAGTCCTTCACAGATGTGAGCTGGTGATGCTGCAGCAAAGCACTTAAATACAGAGAGTCCATGTGATGAAGTCTTATCACTGTTTTCAAAGTTGTCCCTGGGTAAATCCATGAGAACACTAGACCTTGTTCATTTATTTTTCCCTTGTGAACTTAATTTTATCAAGGAGGAATCTGAAGGTTGCCAGCACAGACTAGTTGTATTCATGGTGGGAAGAATACTCAACTATTATCAACATTGATTCTCAATGGAAGCTTTTAATATTCAGAGTGATAAATCCCATGGCTTTTATCTAGTTATCATAAGTTTTCATGTTATTATATTTTTTCATTATACAGACAATAATAAAGAAAGAGTGAAGCTAAAAGGCAGTGAATGAAAACAAGGAGATTCCCAGTAAAATAAGGCCCTCTAAAATAGGTAGAAAAGTGTAACCATATGCTTGTTACGTTGTTCCCTATGGATCTTCTTTTCTGAATTCTTTGTTATTGCAAGTTAAAATCAACTACTTGAACATTTTATCTAAGAATTTAAAATACATATCTAGATGTCTTTAAGTAGGTTACCTGTGAACTAAAATCAAAAAAATATATTATCTATAGAACCAGGACTTTAAAAATATGGACTAGAGTTCAGATCTTGCAGGTCTGAGCTGCAGTCTTGTTATGAGTGTAGGGAAAAAAAGGAACATGGATAAAAGAAATTGAGCAATGATTAAGAGAATGCATGGGTCCCGAGATCCTAGTATTTTGAAAAGTAAAAAAGGTACTCATTTGATCATAGAGGTTAGGCTAGGCAAATGAAACTATTCTCAAAGATTTCATTTTAACATTAAACCTATAAGTTCTGGAAATCAGAAATAATGAGGCCTTGCAGTTCTAGTATCAAAAGTGGAATCTGCAAACATTTATTTAAAGAGAGAGCCTGCAAGAGGGATATTATTACATGACATGCAGACAGATTAAAATATTATACAGTATTGAAGCTGTGAAAATATATATAAATATATAAACTTATACTCTGAAAGAACGTGTGTATGTAAGAGGGTGAGGAAGGCAGAAAAGGCACTCAAGACTTTCCAGTGTGCTGTTTGAATGCAATTAAAATCTCCAGTTGTGATGCTGTAGCAGATCTTTGACAGTCAGCCATGTGAATACCATTTTGACAGCTCAGACAGCTTCTTATGGTCACACTGTAGGAAAGATCATTGAAGAACAATTATTTTGTACCCATGGCTGTAAAAAAAAATATATATCAGAATTTCTTCCTCTGCCTGCTAATCTGAATGTTTTGTTTGCTCTGCCATAATAATATACCCCTTGATGTGTGTACTAGGGAACTCCTGCACAATTGCCTGCTAAATGTTATATTTTCCAACATCAGCAGAAACAGCAAGGTAAGCTTAGAAAAATATTTCAGATGGAGAACAAAACTAAAGCTGGATTGTCTAAACTGTTATTTGTGCAAGCCACTTCAGAATGGCTTGACAAAAGGATATAAACTGGGTAGGAGATTTTGGACTGAGGTCCTGATCCTGGTCCCATTAAAATCAGCAGTAATTCTTGCCACTGAAATCAGGAAAGTATCTGAAATAACACATTGCTGCTCATTTAGAATTATTCATGATGCTCTTCCCTGTCCTGGTTACTTCTACCTATTAGTAGATATAATTGTCTGAAACTAATTAATCTTTTATTATGTACTGGTATAATACAAGCTCCAGCTCATCACAGTTTTAACCGGACACATAAAATCTTAAGTGGCAAAACATGATTAGCAAATATTCCTTGGTTTTCACCTTTCCTATCTATCAGCAATTTTCACTGGTACAGTCTCTTTAATGCAGAAACCATTAAAATACAAACATCCCAGAGGTTTGATTTCATCAGTTCATTCTTACTCTAAATACAGACTTCTTACGTATTAAGGAAACAGTGTTGTAGCATCTAGGAAAGAAAAGACCATAAAATTAGAATTTAAAAATGATCAAGAGACTGCATTAAATTTCTTCCATTCCCTTTTTTTTTCTCGCTGAGTCTTTTGTCACTGAAATACAAATGTCACAAATTCAAGAATAAAACATCTCTGGCATTATGATTCTGTGATAGCTCATTCACATGACAATGACTGCACTGAGAACTGAACATTTTGTAGAGTGTAGCCATTCGTGTGGCAAAGATTATAATGAGAGGGAGAAATGGTGGAAAATTAACCAATTCTTGTATCTTCCAACGGTAATCTAAAAAGCCTCCTTGTGCTCTCTATAATGTGTTATATTAGAGCCAAAGAAAGAGTGAGGGGGTGAGAGGGAAATGCAATACTGCACACCTTAGGTCGTAATTAAACTTATCTGCTCAGCTCAACAGGAAGAAATCTGCTTTTCGCTTGTGCCATTGCCAGCAGGTGCCACTGTAACAAGTAGGAAGTCATGCAGAAGATTTTGGAAGAATTAGAATCATAGAATCAGGTTGGAAAAGACCCTTGGGATCATCAAGTCCAACTACCAACTCTACAAAGTTCACCCCTAAACCATGTCCCTCAAAACCACATCCGAACAACCCAAACGATACAGGGATGGTGACTCAACCCCCTCCCTGGGTAGCCTGTTCCAGTCTCTGGCTATTCTTTCAGTGAAAAATCTTTCCCTAATGCCAGTCTAAGGCTCTCTGGTGCAGCTGGAATCTATCCCCTCTTGTTCTATCACTAATGACCTGTGAGAAGAGGCCATCACCAACCTCTCTACAATGTCTTTTCAGGTAGTTGTAGTGAATGATGATGTCTCCTCTCAGCCTCCTCTTCCTCAAACTAAACAGTCCAAGCTCCTTCTATCACTCTTCATAATGAGGATGATGCTGGGGCTATAGAATAAGAAAGTTCAGCCCCTCCTAGGGAGAATTTACCATGAGCACCAGCACTGGCCTGGGAAGTTCACCTGGGATACCCATGCCTTGCATTCCCAAAAGCAGGGTGTGGGGTGCCAGGATTGGTGTCCATGGTGTGTTGTCTGCCAGTTTTTATCCTTTCTTCAGGATAAACTGGGATACTCAACCCCACGTGAGGTTCTGCCCTTCAGTTAATGAGATCACAGCAGTGGGACCCAGGACTAACAGCTGTGGGTTTGCTTTTCAAATACAGTTCTGTGCAGTTGGCCACAGAGTAAGAGGGTCACAGAACGAAGATTGCTTCTCTTTTGACTAGTTCTAGATGCTGGGAGCATTTTTAACCCTTGCCTTGCCAGCTTCCTTTCTGCAGTGATATTGTAGGTGTGGGCAATCCTTGGGGTGTGCTTGCAGTTGGTTGTGCTATCCTGTCTCCACCATGACTCTTGCAGAGAGCCCTGTGGACAGCTGGTTTTAGTACGTGTGTGTTTCCTTACAGCCATTTCCTGGTTTGGCAAAACATCAGTTGGGGCTTTTACTGTACAGAAGTTTGGCTTCATTTAAGTATTTTTTTTTTTGTGAACCATCGATATTAAATCCTGTCTCAGGAGACTATTTCATCTTGGCTTTATCTGAAAATGATTCCCCACAAAAACGTGAAGCTTTAGTAGTATGACAACCTCAAGCAGGTTTACTGCTATGATTGTGTGGCCACCTCCAGTCTCAGGGCCCCAGAGTGCCATTTTTTATAGGTTTCAAAAAGGAACCTACCCTTCTGTAATGGAGTCTAGGGAGAGTAGAGCTCTGTGTTTACATTCTCTTCTGTGCTTTTGGAGCTATGAGACTAGCAGGGGATTGCAGGTTTTGAGGTAGTGCTGCATCAATACATGCAAGAAATGATATGGTGATACACTCGATGGCAGAAAGGATTGTTCCCATGCTACATTCCTGTCAACAAACTGAAATGCAACCACTGACATTAATTTCTGACATTCTTGTTACTTCCACAAACAAAAGTCCATCCATTCAACAACTGTGGACTACCGCAGATCTTGCTGGTTTTCTGGCATCACAAGTATGATAAAGATTTATTCCCCTTTATCTTCACAACTTTAAAAAGATGAGCTTCACTCCACAAAAGTTGCTGTACAATTTCCAATTTCCTATCACATTAATTTTTAATAGACTTATTGCTCCTTGTGAATAATAGGGAAAAAAATTCCTGATGTAAAGCCTCTAATCTGAACCCTTTTTGGCTCCCTCTGCAAGTACTGATGAAGGTTATCCTCCTCTGAGTCTTCATCTAATGTATTGCTGAATGTACACCTTGTAAAAGATGTGGCACACACAAACAATGGGATTTCTCCCCTAATTTTCCTATTCCTGCTCTGCTACCTGAGTGGTTTATGCTATTAATTACCATCTAAAAGTGGCAGAATTTCTGTGTTATGTTAGTTCCAGGTTTCTAACAGTGCTTAGCTCATCAATTCCCAGCTTATGGGGAGGATAGGTGATGTGTTTAGCTTAGCTGAAGCTTGTCCTAAGAATATACATTTTTTTCATTGCCCCTTAAAGTTCTAGGAAAGGTGGCAAGATGACAGTTCCCCTTTGTTCCAGTCTGTAGGTTGGTCATTCCCATTAGGTCTTCACTGTTTTGTTTTGTTGGTTGGTTTGTTTGTTTGCTTTTTTTTTTCTTGAGGAACTGACTCACTGTGAGTTTTTCACTCACAAACAATTGTCAAAGATTTTAGTCCCAAAACTTCTATTAATGTAAAAATATTGTATAGTTTGATGGGAATGCCTGCTGTATTGTTTAATCCTGTCTTAACTCTGATCTGCAGTGCTTGCAAATCACAACTGCTTGGCAATGGTAGTCTTAGAAGAGAGTCAGCTTTTCTGCTCAACCCACTTTCTTCATAGTTCTGTCCTTTTTTCCAGTCAACATCAACTTCATGATGTTCCTTATGCACCTGCAGCATCCTGTTTGACAGCTAGGCTGTGAATCTTCACGGACAGGGAGATCAGCTGCCTTTGGTGTTGTACCTATGACAAACCAGCACAATTCTTTGATTTCAGAACATAAATAGCACTGAGATTATGAAAGTAATGTGCAGAAAATGAAAAAAAACCTGGAAAATAATATTTTGGCAAGCCCTACTTTTTCTGGCTCCACTCTTGCAGAATCTGTAAGAATGGAGTTCCCAAGGGAGCAATTGAAAGCTGATAACTATCTACGGGCAGCTTTTGTTTTCATTTGAATTTAGACTTAACCTGTTTGGTTCCCTAGCAGGGAACTGTCAGAAAGTCACTGATCTTGGAGCATTTTTCTCAGAGTAGGTTCTGCAGAGTTACTGGAGGATGCATGAAAAAGTGAATGTGGTCCCATGCAATGTTAAGTTCTTCCAGAAATACTGCAGGTTAGAGGGAGGATTTTAACCAAAACAAAACTAAGCAACCACCACCCAAACCCCAGGATTTCTGACCCTTTACCTTTGTCATTCTGCAACAGGAGGGAAGATTCTGAAGCAAGTGACTTCTTCCCTTTTACAAATGCACTCAGATGATAGAGGTTCACAGAATTACAGAATGTTAGGGGTTGGAAAGGACCTAGAAGATCATCTAGTCCAACCCCCCCTGCCAGAGCAGAATCACCTAGACTAAGTCACACAGGAACAGATCCAGGCGGGTTTTGAGTGTGTCCAGAGAGGTAGACTGCACAACCTCCATGGGGAGCCCGTCCAGACCTCTGTCACCCTCACTGTGAAAAAGTTTTTCCTTGTGTTTACCCTAAACTTCTTGTGCTCAAACTTGCTCCCATTGCCTCTTGTCATTGGACGACATTGAGAAGAGTCTGGCTCCATCCTCCCTACACTCACCCTTAACATATTTATAGACATTGATGAGGTCCCCCCT
>JANHGL010024044.1:74503-119613 GCA_024611195.1 Ceyx melanurus
GGTCCCCCCTCAGTCTCCTCCAGGCTAAAGAGCCCCAGCTCTCTCAGCCTCTCCTCATAAGGGAGATGCTCCACTCCGTTAGTCATCTTGGTGGCCCTGTGCTGGATTCTCTTCAGTAAATCTCTGTCTTTTCTGAACTGGGGTGCCCAAAATTGGACACAGTATTCCAGGTGGGGTCTCACCAGTGCAGAGTAGAGGTGGAGGAGAACCTCCCTTGACCTGCTGGCCACACTTCTCCTAATGCTTCCCTGGATGCCATTGGCCTTCTTGGCCACAAGGGCACATTGTTGACTCATGGTCATCCCCCTGTCTACCAGGACCCCCAGGTCTCTTTCTCCAGAGCTGCACTCCAGTAGTTCAGCCCTCAGCCTATACAGTGGGAAAAGGAAAGAAAGGTGGCACATGGTACATATTCCTTAGTAAGAAGAAAAGGAAAAAAAAAAGTGAAATAAGAAAAGATTGCTTGAAATACATTTTATTCATTGAGATAGAAGAGCTGGATGTGAACAGTGGAAAATGTAGACCTACATCTTTCAGCTTTATGTTGCAACTTTACTTGTTCAGGGTTCCAGAAACTTGTGTTTGGAGTATTTTCAGTTAGTTTGGGATCTGTCACTATAAAGTCCCAGAAAATTACTTATTTTGAGAGATTTCACTCTGCACTTTGACATTTTAGATTTTTTCAAACTGAGATTCTTATCAGCTTTGAATCTATTAATGTCTCCTTCAGTGCAGAATGTGCATATATATGTCTACATGTATGTATGTATGTGTGGGCATATATGTGCATATATATTTATCTACATACATATATAGTTGTGCATCTGATAGCAAATAGTGTTCTAATTTTTATTCGCTTTCTGTTGAGAATTCAATGATGTCTATCCCAGAGTCTCAAAGATCTATTTTTTCTAGTTACTAATCCTTGGCCTTCCTCACTCAAGAGAGGCTATGCTCTGTTTCTTAGTTCAGTTTATCACTTTGTAGTTAAGCTCTTTAATTTGTGAGAGATTGCTATAATTAAAACTTGCTATTGGAATTCGTTCTGCAATGAAGAGATGATACTAGTCTTTTATACCATTCTATTTTGTACTGAAGTGTGATTTAGCTTCATAAATATATTTGTAGAATTAGATTAAGAATGAATTTCAGACAAGAATTTTGGATTTTCAGGTCGCTAGTGAATGAATTGCTGCTCCCCATGTTGAGACAGTGTCTGTTACATTGTGAGTACTTCAGGAAAGAAGCAGTGAGTAAATACTAGACCTGAATGGTTCTCCAGAAACTTAGAAATTGCTTTTGCTTGTCAAATGGTACTGTTATTTGATGTTGATTGTGAAGCATCAGTTGTTAGTGATCCTTCTCCAAATTCTTTTGATGAAAACAGACTCCAATGAAGGTCTTTCTAACATCACTTCAGACTGGTTTCATTCCATGTTTAATTTCAGCATTCATAAATCAGTGATTAGTTACTCTGTAATGAAGTATCTCAGAGTCTAAGCCCAATAATTGTTTAGATTTATATATTTTATTGAGTTTATATCACTCAGATACAGAGCTGAATTCCACTCTCCTTTACAAATGTGTATCTGAAGTAACTCAAGTGAGATCAGCTGAGCTACACTGATGCAGACGATGGAAGGGAAGAATCAAGCCTGTGATCTGTTGAACCAAATATATTTAGATGGCATGCAGGACTTTTTCTACCCTTAAACTATTTTATGGTACCTTTCCAAGATGTCTGTTTGGCTGATTTACAGTATGGGAAAGCCAGGGAATTTCTAAAACTGAATCCATATAAGACAAAATTCCTTTAATTGGACCTTTTCCCCAGTCTGTCAACACTCTTCCATCACTTTCAAAGTTCACAGTTCTCAGATAATGTCAGTCCTGGTGGAAATCTTGGGTTTGTGTTTGTCTTGATTTTGTCTCTTCTGAAACATGTAAATATAAATATTAAACTATCATGTTGAACTCAGAGATATACCAAACCTTAAAGCAGCAGCAGTTGTTGAGGGAAGTAAAATATTAGTGCAGATCTGAAAAGTGCAAGAGAGGATGTTTGTCCCCATGTGTGTGTTTATATAAGCCTGGACAACTTATAATTGTCTTCTAATAGAGTTCTTCAGCAGCTTCAGAATGTACTGAGTTATGTCATCATCTTCTCAACACAGCAAGACTTGGTCTGTTTGTTTCCCTGAACTCACATATCTGTCCATAAAACGTCATCTTGATTTTTAAATACCACTTGTAAACTTCATGCTGTCCACATCCTGAACTCAAGTGGCTCTGGGAACTACTGATAGCTTTTGTTCTGCTTCACTTGAATATGTACCAGTAGTAATCCTTTTTTTTTTTTCTTTTTTTTCCCTAACACTATTGGAATTCATTTTAGATTCCAGTGGATCTGGACTTCAATGAATTTCCTTCTTCTGTACTTTGGTTTATTTTTCTGAAAATTCAAGCAGTTGTGTTTTACTAACAAATATCTTAGTGGAGAGTGGCTTTTGTGTCAAAAGAATGTTTTATTGGAAATAATACTTTAAGTTCATTTGGGGTTTCAGGCTGGTGTTCTCCTTGAAAGATGAAACAAAGCAGACTAGCTGATCAGTAACACTTAAGCAAGAAAAGCCCAATTTAAAATATTTGTGACCAATGTATACATTGTTAAGAAAGATACTTGTGCAGTACATCTGATAAATCTGAAAGTTCAAGTAAACGATGGTTCCCCCTCTTACAGTCTGCAAACAGATAAAAAAGATTTTATTTAAAGGGTATTTTATTCAGAGATATTTCCATTCAGATCTTGTAGAGACTGTATGCTGTCTGATGTGCATTCTTGTGAAAGAATTGAATGGCATAGAGCTATCTAAACTCAAAAGTTTATTGAGAAAGAACTCAGTTCTTCAGTTCTAGTTCTCCCATTGATGCTAATGGGTGTTTTACTCACTAATGTCTTCACAGCCTGGGCCTTATTCAGTTTAAGTCAGCCATTTTGGGTTAAACTTTGGGGAACCATGATTGTTGGAATATTGCCCTTCTGCTGTCACTCCTTTACAGTCAATAAAACCACCAGAGACACTTGATGACAGCAGTACCAACATGAAAATGGAACCTCGGCATCTCTTGAAATGAAAACAGATGCAAGTAAATGTTCTGGCATTGAAACATTAAAATTAAATCCCACTTCAAATACAATTCTTTAATTGGGAAGCATCCCAAGCACAGAGTTTGCTTCCCAACACACACAACTATTATGCTAATTGATACAGCGCCCATACAAGCCTTGGGTGGATCTGAAGTTAGCTGTTGTTATTCTGGCCTGACTTTCCAACCACATTAATTTTGCTAAATTGCATTTCTACAGAGAGTGGATTAATATGCTGCAAGTGTTACTAATTCAATTGAAGCACTATTTTTCCTTTTAAACACAAGATCAAAAACCCAAACCACTTTCTATTTTAAGTGCTGTATTTCCATAAACAAAAGTAGACATTTGAGCAACAACCTTGTTACGATTAGGTGGTCATGAAAGGGAGCCCTGTTTCTCCATGTTTAATACTGACCACAATACTAAATTATGCAAATCTTAAAAGTATGTTTGAACAAAATCATATATAATTTAGCTGGTTGAGATTTTTATTTTTAATCTGTGGGTGTGATTTTAGTGCTGACAGAGGTAAAGATTAAAAATCCATTACAGCTTCCACAAACCAGTTAAAAGGGTTTGCAGAAGGGCCCAGAGAGACTTGTCAGATCTTTTTGGACCCATATCCAGACTCTGAGCTGTGTTCCCTCCAGAATATCCCAGATTTAAAATCCCACAGGCAGGAAGGGCCTTTTAGTTCTTGAGGGGTACTTCTTGCTTTCTTTCACAGGGCTGTGCAGTGCGCAACCCTGACAGTGCTACTTGGAACTGTTTCAGTGGCTGCGTCTTTCTCCTGGGAGTGGAAGATGCAGTATTAGGTAGAAAGACAGATGCATGGAGCATGTGGCATCTTAGGTAAAAGAGGGAAACACTCCTTCTCTTAAGCATAAATATCCATTTCAGGCACACCAGGACTTTGGATAGACCAGAGTATACTGTTAGTGAGGTGCTTGACAAACACCCAGCCCACCCAGGTCCAAAGTAGCCTTCTAGAGAATGAAACTGAAAAGCCTGTGGCCTCGACTTCTGTGTTTTGGAGAGAAGAAGGACGCTGCTGCTGTCACCAAGTATGCTGAAGAAAATACTGTCTTGGTTTGCTGCCCTAAAACCAAGTGAATTAACAGCTCTGCTATGGATTGAATCAGAATCTTGGCCACTCTTGCTCTAAATAAAGAGTATATCATTCACACATTCCTGAATTCACACTGCTTTACTCTTTTTTTTTCTGGACAATAAACAATGAACCAAAATCTCAGTATCTCAGTAACATTTTTCTTACTTCCCTTGCATGTTTATTTACTTTCCATCTCCATATTATAGCTTTCTATTTTTATTCAAACTTTTTTTTTTTGCTTTGCCTTTTCCAATCCTTTTTTTTTTTTTTCCCAAAAAAATGGTTTTAATCCATTCTACATTAGATTCCTTGTTACTTCTCTCTTGTTTTGGAAAGGCTTTTCAAATTAATTTTTGCACTTGCATTTTACCACCTTCTAACTTCTGTATCTCCCTCAAATGTCTTTTTCTCACATGGTCTTTGCTTTTGCTTCCATTTCTCTCCATTCTCTCCTATCCCATTTCTGAATTTTCTTTCTGTTCACCAGTATTCACTGTGTGAATAAATGTCTTTGTGGGGACTTTTATCTTTGGAAGTGTTTTATAGCTGTGAGATGCCTCTTCCCAGCACCCTTGCAGAGATTTATATACAGACTGTATGCTTAGATGCATGTTCAGCTGCTTGGCATTCATGCCTGAACTTTAATAGCTTGGACTTCATTCTCAAGTGCAAGAAATGACTGCATGCTCTCCTGTACTCAGATCTACAAATTGGACATAGAGGAGAAAGTCACTGGTAATGGAATTCCCTTAGGAATTTCAGACTGATAGAGTTATTTTGCTTGCGTTGTAGTTTTCTATCTTATCTTGAAAGCTAAACAGCCCTGAAATGGAGGAGCAGCTCCTGCAGGCCCTCCAGCCTTGCGGAGCTCCCATGAGGTGGCTTTAGTCCCCTGGATCTGCCTCACCTGCAAGGTGGTGGGTTTTTACCAGAACACACCTAAACATAAAGAGCCTATTTACAAGCAGGGAATTTGTGGTGTCTTTGTTCCTTTTACCTGACACCAAAAGAAGGATAATCCAGAAAAGTCAGAATGGTAGCTTTTTGACTTAGTGAGAGAACAAATCACTCTTCACAATCTATCTTAGGAAGGCTCTCATCACTCTAATGAGGTTTGCCCCAGACATTCTCTTGCTTCACAAAAATAAATCCTATCTTGTAAGTATCTTTCATCATATCTGTCTGCATTTGGTACATTTCCTTTCAGGTACCTTTCTGTGGTACTACTTTTCTTATGGTATCCTCTGTGTCTCTTCCCTCATCGATAACCAAAATAAATGCTTCTGCTTCTTTATTTTTCTTCTTCTTTTTAAATTCTACTTCTCCAAGGACACTGCTTCTCACCAGTTCCTTTATGGAGGAAAAAAGTACTTTCTGACAGTTGGAATGTGTGATTTTCCTTTGTTTTCTTCAACCTACAGCTGCATCCAGAAAAGGAGAATTTCGGTGCCTCTTAGAAAACATAGATCTTTCACCAGTTTCACACTAGCAAACATCTTCATGTGTTTCTGTAGTAAGTGGGTAATTTCATAAGAAGCTTTGTGGACAGGCAGTGGCTCCTTCATTTGTGGCTAAAACATTTGTTGCTTTTGCAATTTGCAGTGATTGCTTAAGAAAGGAATGGTTTGTTTTCGGAAAGATGCTTTGAGATCAGCAGGTTCTGTGCACAGTTAACGACAATGCTTTAATTTTGTGGTGGGGGTGGTGATGCAGCCTGTGCTTCTTGGAATCTTTGCTGCATTCCTATAAATTACATGTTACAGGAAGCCTGTTTTTGGTTTACTTCAAATTTAAAGTAATCCCCTCCCCTCTGCTTTTATTAGACCAGAGGTCAATTCCAGGAGCTCTGGTGGCAAAAAGCAGCTGAGCAACAAACATGTCTGATCCCTGAAGATTATCTGATAAATCTCCAGTGACTAAGGGCAGATGTTCTGGCTGGTATGCCATCTCCTTCCAGTGTCTGGGAACTGGGAGTGCAACCAGAATGTGACTGCTCAGAAGATTTATACTTACCAGGAAAATCTCTTACTCATCAGTGCTGGAGATCTGCATGGTGTAAGGTTGGCACAATAGTAGGAAGGTGTCAAGGTGGCTAAAAATCTTCTTTGAACTCTGCTTCTCAATCGAATTTGAAGAATAAAGAGAATCTGATCCTCTCAGGTTTTGGGTTGTGGCTTTGTTGTTTTGGTTTTTTTTGGGGGGGTGGGGGGTTGGTTTTTGTTTGTTTGTTTGTTTGTTTTGTTGTCACACCAACATTTGCTTAAAAGCAGAAAGCTTTGAGATGTGATGACAGGTTAGAGGTTAATAAGCAGCCGATACAAACACACCACTTCTGAAGCCCACTCTGACTTTGCACAGCACTGCCTTCATACAGAGTAGTTTTCACTCCGGGATGCTTGCAGCAGGCACTGCTGTTGTTCTGGCTTGCCTAGAGCTCCCACCACACTGCATATGGACATCTAATGGAGTCTCTTGGCTTTGAATACACACATGGCAAATGTATTCCAGATGGTGGTGTGTGAGTTGGTAAGGGGGAGAGAAAATAACAGTATCCATAGCTATGTCCTAAGTAAAAAAAAACCCTTCAGCAATTCAAACTGAATCAGGGTCACAGTTTGTAATAATGTAACATGAAAAATTAACACCTAAATTAGGGATTTATTTTATTTCTCTGTGGAATCAGTGAAAGTACCCAGGAAAAACAAGGCTGCTGTTTGGAAAGAAAATGTCTAAACTGCTTAGATGGTTAAATACATAGCTGTAAAAAGCCAAGTTTGCCATGTAAGATGTTATAAGCCAGTAAACCTGTGCTATACCATTATGGAAATGAAAATAATGCAAATTCCTATTCTTTTTATTTATTTATTTCCAAGCTGTCACTTTATGCATATGTATAAGGAAGTGGAAAAAATATCCTTGTATGGGCTACACTGTGTGTTCACATAATTACATACTCCATTTTAACTCAGATCACAGATGTCAGCTCAAAGTTCTGTCCTCTAAATCAAGAGAAACAACTTTATAGAAGAGAGGTAAGAAAAAGCTTCTTGAATATTCTCTGCTATCTCATAAAGTGATCCTTAAGTATTATGTCGAGTTGCCCAGGAATCAAGATGTCTCTAAACGTTATTTTTACATTCCTATGCTTCCTTGTAGTTTCAAATAAATTGCTCTATATGAAAAACCTCCTTCCAGCTGTACTGTCCTTCCTTGCTCAGCACGGGCAGTCGTGTGGAGCAGGACAGGTTCAGGGCCCATTATTCAGTATAAGGATACTTGAGGCTCAACAAGCTTCTCCATATTACCAGGTTCTCCCAAGCCCAAGTTATTGCTTGACAACAGAGAGTGGATCTGGTCTATAATAGAACCTTACAGCTGAAAAACCTCTTGGGAAGTAATCCAATCTATTCCCCTACAAACGACAGGATTATCTACAGCCATGCCATTTCTGACAGGTTGGTTGTTTTTTTTTCCAGCCTACTCTTAAAAGCTTTTAATGATGGAGATGTCACACTCTGCATTCTTTTCTGAGCAAAATAACTCCAATTTATGTATTCTTTCTTTTTTTTCCAGTATATTTCCTAGACTTATGACCTTAATAAGATCTCTTCCAATCTTCTTAGAAATGCAGTGCCCCAAAATTAGCACATTATTCCAGATTACTCCATATTAGAAGAGGCAAACAAGTGTGATTCAGTGTCCTGTCAGATTCTGACTTTTTGTTTGAGCTATTTAAAATTGGTTTCATTTCATGCCATCTCTCTTGAAGGTGTGTTTCAGGACACACCTTCTTGGTGGAAACAACAAGCTGTTTCTTCATTGAACATTAAAGACAGTCTTGCCATACCTGTTTTTGCTCACTCCCGACAGCCAGTAAGATCTGTTGGCCCTGTTACTGAAGTCTGAAGGCACTCAGTGTCTTACACAGTTTGCAAAGCCTGTATCATTCTAAAGTTCTGAAGCTTTAAAACACCATTAAAATCTTGGAAATTCTGTTTCTGTAATAAATAATAATGCCATAAATAATGGCATTCATGGTGTTCTCTGGATCTTGCATATGAGGCCATAACAGGCACACGATTTCAAATTCTGAGTCTGTTTACTGGGCGATAAAGTTACAGAGCAATTCTTAAGTACTGGACAACAGGTCATGGTGGAGAGGACCAACATGAAAATGAAGGCTAGAACTACAGCTATGGCAAGATCATGCTTTAGAGAGGACAGGGTTGTGTTTCCCTCCTCTGGAGCAAACCTAAGCTAAAGAGACCACTGTGTGAATCTCTGCAGTATCCAGAGGATACCACTTCACCAGCTTAGGGGGCTGAAACCCCTCCCTGGCCTTGCTGGCAAGAGCTGTGGCTGCCTTTCTCTCTACACCTCTGAACTACGTGAACCTCCCACACTTTGCCCTGAATCACTGCCTCTAAGGAAAGTACTGCCCAGTAGGGTGCCAGTCCATGCCAGGGGGGTGGCCAGCACCTAAGCAGTAGGGGTGACTGCAAAGCAGTGACCAAATGTCTGTGCTCACTCTGCTGGGTGGTTAGGGCGAGGTATTCTGAGCTAGGCTTCTTCCACCTGCATGCTATCCTACTTTCTACCCCTGTCCAGTAGGATGACCTAACTATCTGCATCCTCTTTACTATATCTTAGAGTTTCTTTTTCCTTTGGATAATCTCAGCTGCAGTCTCAAGCAAGCTGTTTGATCGTTCTACCACTGCAGGAGTAGGAAGGTAGTGCAGAGCCAAGGTTCTTTTCATATTTTTCAGCTTAACAAATGATATAAAATTAAATTGTGGTCTTTTTAGGCCTGGTTTCTAGTAAAATAGTCTCTCTGAATTTCCTGGGGCAGACTTGGTTACATCATGCCCAGTGACATACTGTTGGCATATGGCAGCAGACTGTAAAATGGGGAGAAGTAAATCAAAGGCATGTTAATATTAATACATCTATGTTGCTTGCTGCTTGAGGAATGCAGTAGAAAGGGACTCATATGTAGTTTATAGAAGAAATGAATATGTTCCAGATGTTAACCATGTGACTAAGCCCTGCATATAAAAAAAGGGGTTTCCCAGGGCCTATTTAATCTCCACATAGAAACCCAGGTTTTCTAAACCACTTCCCACTGTATGTCAGCATAAATCAGGGGCGTTTTTCATTTTGTGTCAGAAATTTAGTAAACAGTACCCCTCTATTTCAGCATTTGTTTATTCATAAACATTTCTTTATTAATAAGAAACTAAGGTGAAATGTTGGTGGAAAAATAATGCATGTGAAAGTTTTGAAGAGAGGTTCCAGCTCCACTCACAGCTGCTGCCATTATGGTCAGGTTATGCCAGCAGAGTATCATGGTGTTCACTTGCTGGTGGATCCTGACCCAACACAAACCACAAGTCATGGTCTTTGCAATGGGAAAAAAAAGGGAAACACAAATGCTATTGTCATTTCAGTATTGGAAGCTCAAAGTATTTATATTTTATTATCAATAATTGAAGTCAAAAGCATGAAAATATACTGCATTTTTTCATTACTGGACAGGTGTTGTTCTGATTGTGGTGTTTTTAACTTTGTTTATGTTTTACCTGCTCTTATTGAGGCTGAACTGGAGTCAGGGGAAGCCAAATAAAATGTTGTACCACCTTTGTGTGTTGTCATCTATCTTGGTCTTTCTATATTTATTTAGATCATGTTCATTCTGATCATTCTGAATTTAATTTAAAATATCTATGGCAGCTGAAAATTAAAATTTTTATTTTAGTTTATTACATAGTTTATTTATAACATTTTATTTAGTTTATTACATAGTTGTAATAAACACTTCACACACAATCTGTAGACTTGAAATTAAGTCACTAAAATAACTGGTGGAATAACTCTGATCAAGAGATTCAAGAACATTATTAGCTGCTTCCAGCGACTGAGAGAAGAGGTAAAATTCTTCAAGTTATTCACTGTTAATTATTTACCCAGCTTTTATTATTGTTGTGGTGTTAAAATTTACAACACCCAAAATGTAGTAGGCATCTTACAAAAATGAAGGCATGACTTGGAATCTAATTTGATTAAATGAAAAGGCTGGAGTACTTCTAGTCTGTTTAAAAGTCTGTAGGAAGAGGGACTGAAAAGTCCGAGCAGGTAGAAACTTCTGACATTTTCATTGCTGTGCCAAAAACTCTCTAGTGGTTTTGGGGAAGATCACCTGTGGGATAGGTCTCAGACCACCCCCAGGTTGGTTTCTCTAGTCCAGGAGAATCAGTCTGAAGCCAGAGGTCCAGAACATTAGTTATATCATAGCCAGGGTGACTTAAGGAGCCCTCAACCTTTTTGCCTAGAGTGGCTGTGGTGTCACCATTGTACTTTTCATGCAGAAATCACTTTGTGCTGTGTTTCTTGGAAGTCACAATGTGTTCCCTGTGAAATGGAGATTTCCTCATGAGCTTTGCCTGCTCCCCAGTGGGTGGCCAGCCACTGGAGCAGTGAGCAAATGCTGCCGTGGAGAATGTCGTGGTCTTTGGTGCCATTTCTCTGACCAGAAACTCTGTGTGCCTCTTTCTACCTGCGTCTTGCCTTCCTGCACTCAAATCATTAAATGCGAGCTGCAGCTTGCCCACAGGCAGGAAGTGCAGACAGTGATCTCAGATTAACCCACTTAAAGTAGTGAGGCTGTGTGTGGGATATCTCTGAAGTCAGTCCTTCAATCATGACCTGGTGGGAAACACTGGGGATGAGGAGCACCCCTGGGGAGAGAGGCAAACTATTCCTATCTAGAGTAATGGAAGACGAAGAGACTTGGAGAGGGGTGGGAGTAGTTTCAAGGAAACTTCTCAACTGCTTAAAAGCTGATCTTGGTCACAGAAGGAAAAGGTGGTCTTTAGAAAATGAAGACCTGCAACTCTTGCTTGTGAAACAGCCAGAGGTATTAAGGAATTACCATCTCAGAGGTGGCTTTTCCATTTCTGTTTGCTACTCAGGTACAGTAACTGGGTAGCAGAGGGCTGATGCTTGGTTTGGTGTGGAAGAAAACAGGACTGCTTAAAACCCTTTAGATATAAGCTCCATCTGTGATTTTATAGTATTTCTCCAAATGTTGTGGACTGTGAAATAACAGCTTTTAAAAATATGTCTCACTTTTGACCCATAGCATCGTGGGCCTTCCTGATAACAACACTCTCCAGCCTGCCTAATGGGCTCTGTGAGACAAGGGCTATGGCATGACCTCTGCCAGAGTCCCACCCATGACAGCTCAGGCCCATATTGAAGCCCAGGAGGCTGGTGAGAAATGGCAGGGGCTGTTGGGTGATATGGGATAACTGCCTGGGGAGGCCAGCCAGGTGCACGGCCAGGTCTCAGGGAGCCTTGGCATGGAATTGCAGGTTTATCCATTTTTGTGCCTTCTACAAGCTGCCCAGAAGTGGCTGCTTTTGGGTTAGGTGGAAATGCCACGCATTATTCATCAGGCTCCCTGACTGCTTAGCACCTCCAGACTCCTCCTGGCTGTTCATATTTAAAAATAAATCCTAACAATCACTGTTCAAAGTTAAGGGCTGACAGCCTGCAGCATTTTTATTAAAGCATACTGAGCAGAAACTGAGGAGAATAGATCAGAGTTAACGGGTGTTTGTAAAACAGGCAGGAAAAAGCCTCCTGATCCGTGAACCTTCACCAGTAACAACTTCCATGTCGGAGGAGCAAAGATGCTGAAAGGTTGAGAGCCAAAGGCTCTCACTTTAAATGGAGGGATTGACAGGAGACCAGCAGGGTAGGACCTCAGGGAATGACTAAGCAAATGCTTAGGAGGTCTGTGAGGTAAGCAGGACTAAATTGGTGCATCGCTTTGAAGGATGGCAATGAAATTTTGTAGATATTACTAAGAATGGACAACCGTGGAAGAGACTGAATTGTGGAAGTGATGTGCAGAAAAAACTGGAGGAGCTGAGGGTCCAAGGGATTGTCCAGAGGAGTCTCAGCAAAACTGCACTGCCTTGGGTCCAGGAACTTTTGGCGAATGTGGAAATGATTCATAACAGTGGTCCAGTTTTGGGCATCACAGCACAAGGAGGACATTGAGGTGTTGGAGTAGGTTCAGAGAAGGGAAGCGAAGCTGTTGAGGGGTCTGTAAAGCCTGGCTTGTGGAGAGAGGCTGGAATTGTTTAGTCTGGAGGAGACTGAGGGGAGATCTTATTGCTCTCTGCCTAAAAGGAGATAGTAGTGAGGATGGTGTTGGTCTCTTCTCCCAAATTACTAATCACAGAACAAGAGAAAATGGCCTCAAGTTGTGTCAGGGGAGGTTTAGATCAGATATTAGGAAGAAATTCTTTACTGAGAGAGTTGTCAGGCACTGGAACAGGCTGCCAAGGGAGAGGGTGGAGTCACCATCCCAGGAGTTTAAAAAATGAGTAGACATAACACTTGAGGCTGTGGTCTAGTGGTTAGAGACATGTTAGGATGAAGGTTGAACTTGATAATCCTAGAGATCCTTTCCAACCATAATGATTCTATGATTCCTCAGAATCCACTGTCATTTCCAAACAAGAGTTTAACTCCTGCTTGATAATGTACTGAACACTGAATTATTTTTTGTAGCATTTACCACCATGGGTATCTTTTGTGCTGTCTAGTTTTAATCCCAGAGCACAGTTGATGTGTTTAAGTTCCCTTAACTCCATGCTGGGAGTTTGCAACTTGCAAATATTTGATAATAAATAATAAAATGTCTGTTTTTTCTCCCCAATATTTTCAATTTAATAATTTAATTTTAAAATAATGTAAATAACTTTACCTGGGATACTGAAATATTTTTAGAAAATGTTGATCTAGTTTTTGAGGGGTTCCATCCTATGCCCGCCCCCCCCCCAGATTGTATGTAGAAGAATGTTAAAGCTCATAGCAGAAAAACTGTGGTTTTGTCAAATAGCTGCACTAGTCATAACAAAATTAATATCTCTTCCTGAATGCCAATGAGTTTCTCTCCCATGTCAATTCTTTCTCTGATAAGATGATTTTTTGTATATATCATCTTCTCAAGGCCCCATCTTTCCTTTCACCAACATAACTGATAATATTGTATTTGTCCTTCAAAGTCGTGCAGATGGAATCCTCAGGCTCTAAGTATTAAATGCTGGTTAACTTGATTATTTTCTTTAAAACATAAATGAAATTATTACTATCCCATTCCATTTTCACACCCTTTATAAACTCCTGGCAGAAAAAGGAGAGATAGATAATAACATACTCAAATCACTTTCTTACCCTGTAATTAGCATGTGAAAAAATAACTTATTGAAAACAGTAATTCCTCAGTCATTTGTCTTTATTTTAATTTTGCTTTGAAGCCAACATATTTTCTCCAAGATTTAATTAGCAGCTGTTTTGTAAATGAGATTCTCCCTAGTAAGAATCAAGTTTGAGTGCTCTGTTGCATTAAAATTTAACATTTTTCTATGGCTTAATATAAATTCTTCTTGATGCAGAGAGACTTTTCTGTGGTGTTCATAGTTTAAAGGGCTGGATCTAATTAAGAACACAAGTGCCTAAAAGTTAAATGCTTCACTACCTAATTCTGAGGCATCTGGCCCCTCAAATGCAGTTCAAAATCTGATATTACCAAGTACAGCAAGCATCTGTACTTGAGGGAAGATTTAACCATCTCACGAGAAGATCCAAAACAGACAACAAAGTGAAAGAGCAACTCCTAGGACAGTTTTAAAGCCTCTTACATGGGTTTCTTAGGCCAAAATGAAGTACCTTAAATGAAGTTTTAAATCCCTTCTGAAGATAGCTCAATTTCTCAAATAATTGAGTGTTAGTCTTTCCACTTTAAAAAGATCATCAAAGTGAAAAAAAACCCCAAACATAAGAAACCATCACTGGAATAAAGGCTGGAAATTAGACTGCTATTTCTGTATGTTAGTGCCAACCTGAAGCACCATTAGCCTTCTGCATGACTGCAGGTGAGCCGAAACTCTTCTGCCCACCTGTGAAACTGTACTGGGAAGGATGATGAGCATTTCCACCAGCTTGTGGGAAGTTAGGCCTGTCCCCTGGAAGGTCAGTTTAAATTCACTGGGAAGTGGCTTAGCCATCTTTTTACAGAAAACATAGGCAGTATCTGCCTTTGGTGTACCTGAAAGAAACATCTATGACCTCTGCAGTTTGATATAAACTTGTCTGTCCATGCTAGGAAAGTGAAGCTTTTTAGTTATGGAAGTTTTAACTACCTAAATTCCCTGCTTTGTTTTAGATGTTACTCATTTTTCACTCAAACCCTCCTTGTTGCATTCAGTTAAAACCAGGGGCCAAAATACTCTTTGCCAAAATGCACTTCTTCCACTTTCAGACTGCAGCTCTGCCAACAAAAGAGCCCCCGGGATTTTTGCTGCGCTTGAGAAGTGGAGTGCAAACAGGAGCAGAAGCCATGGTTTCCAAGTCTGTCGCTGTTGCTTGAAGACATGCGAGGATACAGCTTCTTGTGAGTACTGATTAAAAAAAAAAATAAAAAAATGTTGACATAGGTTTTTAGCTTCCTGGGACCATCCCCAGCCAAGTGGTTCCAAGAGTCACTAAGGCCGCATGGTCCTCACCTTAGCTAAGGAGGGTTAATGTTGCCTTCTTGCCCAGGATAGGCTGCAAGATAAAGAAATATGAATATATAATTGCTTCAGAAGCCTTCCCAAGAGAGCTCTTGCCCTGATTCTGTTTATTCTTTCTCATTTGTCTCTTCCTTTGTTGTCTTTGTTGGTGCAAAGGAGCAGTGATGCACAAAGGCTTCAGCAGTTCATACCCACATGCACTGCAAGGAGCATCATGAGATTCATGTCTTTCCAGAGGTGGACTTTGTCCATAAATTATAACTAGAGATATTTCTGCTTGTTGCATTGCTAGGTTTAGAAATGTAGTCACGTGAGCAATAAGCATTCAAATCATATTGTTATGTGCTCATGGCTGATTAGCTGACTTGGGGTGTAAATGTGATCATCAATAAAATGCATAATGAAAGCCTGTTATTTTTAAACATAACTAAGTCAAAGGAAAAACAGTTCAGTGTGACTGTAGAAATGGTAATTGGTTCATTACCTGTAATCATGTTACAGATACATTATCATAGGCTAATTGGAGAAACGAGAGAAAAAAGATAATATATCACAGCACACACAGGTGTGATCTGTATATCTCTGCGTGTTTTACTCTACTGTATGTACTTCCTTAATATCTTTTTAAATAAAACAGTATAGGAGGAGTATAGCAATGCAGAAACAGAGGTGCTGAGAAAATTTTTAAGGTACATCAGAAGGGCAAAAGAATAATTCATTTAAGTAGAACTAAAACCAGGAGTGACACCAGGTTTTAGTGGAGAGAAATCCTTGCACAAATAATTTTTTGAGAGGCAAGGATGTTATTAGCAGCTGTCTTTTCCTTGCAAAGTATGAAGCAGAGATGTAATAGGGAGCCCTTTGCAGAATGTTGCCTGATCTCATACTACGCGCTTCAAAGTCTTATTCTTAAAGTTTCTGCTCTGTTTCTTTAGAAGACTAAAGAAAGGGATTATTTGCCTGAAAACATCCTGTTGGTTCTGACAACAAATTTGGCCTCTACTGAAAGTTACAGTATTTTATAGAAATATTCCATAAACTGCTAGATGGGAGCACCTCCTGTCACATGTTAATTGTATTTTTTCTATAGGACTATATTGTACCATGATGCTTTTTAAACATCATAAAAAACATATCGTATTAATTCAGCAATCATGTCATAGTATCAGGGCCAAAAGTCATTGGGTTATTAGGGGTCACAGCCCTATGCCCTCTCCACTGTGACATGCTGACATGTCATGCAGAGGGTGGCCCTATGGACAGTGATGTCATAGATTTGGGTGTCACCTTTATTGTCCATCTCTGTAAAGCTCCTGCTTCAGGGAAGGCTGAGGTGTTTGCATTCTTCTAGTAGCTATATGACTTGGCATGGTCATTCCAGAGTTTGGAAAGGAGTAGTGATTGCTGCTTCTTGGTTTATTCTTTCACTTTTGCTTATTGTTTCTTTTGCTATTATGATGGGAACTAGTTTAGTATCTAACAGTGAGGGAGTAGCACAGCCAGCAGGAAATGGCCAGGGATGGAAAGAGTAGGGTCCTTTGTCATAGTCCACTTTTCACCCAGGATTTGGCAGAAAGGAACCTTTGGTCAGGTTCCTCCTTATACCGTGCTTCTTACATATCTGCCAGGGGGACAAGTGTGGCCAACGGCCACCAGCTGGTAAAAGACTTGAACTGTGGAAGACAGACACTTAGATGGAGACAGACTTTGGTCTGACCCAGCAGAGAATTCCTGATGCTCTGTTGTTACAGAAAGGGAGGTATCCTAGCTAAATTACCAACACAATGACAGACAGGAGAAGACCCACTAAAAATTCATGTATTTGGTCAAGCCCCCTTTCCCTTTACTTTCTGAACTGAGGGACCTGAAAACTAAGTGTGGTCTATTGAAAGCTTCTGGCATGTGAGATACATGGAAATTTAAATCATTATTAGGAAACTGCAGTAATTGAAAGGCCACAAGGACCAAATAATGTTTGAATAAGGTAAGACTCCTTTTGGACTTGGAGTATTCGTGTTTATTTTCACTGACGGTTTATAGGAATTATCATTTCTGTGACCTGCTTGAGAGCTCAGATCAAAGGACCAAAGTCTCCTAGCTCTAACATTGACCCTTAGGGAAAGAACAGGAAAAATAAGGCAACTATAGAGTGATCCTTCCCATGGTATAATTTGCCCAGCTCCCAGCAATCAGCGTTTTAGTGATTTCTTTTTTTTTTTTTTTTTTCTGAGCCAGAGGTTGCATCTGGGCTTTCATGTTTAATAACCAATGATGTACATCTCCTCTATAAATTTGCCTAATGCCTTTTAAAAATCCAGATAAAGTTTTGTCCTTTGCCTGATCATGTAGGCAGTAGGTTTCAAAATTTAATTATGTATTGTTGAAAAAGTATTTCCATCTGTTTGTTTGAAACCAGCTTTGTTTTTCAGAAGAGTGAATACTGACAGTAATAAGCCTGATTTGATCGTGTAAGTGCCCACATACTAGAAGTTTCTGCTGGCAGAGCTGTGTTGATTGGGGGTCACTTCTAAACTAAGACAAAAGCTATGTTGGGGACAAAAAAAAAAAAAAAAAAAAAAAAAAAAAAAAGATATACTCTAACTTAGGTAGACTTCCAGAACAATAAAGGGACAGGCTGCATTCTTCCCATGAAGTGAGGGATATTTGCCCCTGGTCTGCACTTGACTTGCAATCCAAGGTTGTTGAGAAAACCCTTTTCTTGTGGTGGAATTCAGCTACTTGATCACTTGTGTTGCAGACCAATAATTGGATCTTTGCTTTTTTCTGAGACTCTTGCAGTTGCTTAACTGGAAAAAACTTGGTGCTTATACAAAAGGATGTTCAACTCTTTGGCTATTACATTGTATTGTTGTTAAATATGTTTTTGTCTCTTTGCTAACGAACTGAAATGTAATTTCTTTCAACAAAATGTGTTTTCTTTCTCTCTGGTGACCCTTCTTGGAAAACTTTTTCATGAAAAAAAAATTAAGTAGTAGGCTGATCTTAGTTCACAAGCACCCAGAAAAAAAAGTGTTTGCTCCTTACAATACCTCTGCATATACCAGGGAGCAGTATTGATCTATAGCTGAAAGTGCAGAAACTTTCTGTATGAATGAAATGCTTATTGTCCTTTTTTATTTGGGAAAATGGTCTCTTGAGAATGCTTTTTCTTCTCCTGGGCTTTGCCTTTCTACTTTTGTCTTTCACAGGAAACTCGGGTCCATCTAATCCACAGGCCAGTTGGTTTTCATCAGTTTTTCTGTCAGATTTTAACCTGATGACATGCTTTTTCTGTGGATGTTTTTTAGTTTTCACAGCTTTACCTTCAAGCCTGATTTAATTTCCTTACTCTGCATGTAACCTGCCCTGGTTTCACTGGGACAGAAACCCAGGCCAGCCAAGTGCAGGGCAGTATCAGTTTAGAGTCAGCCAGGACAGCAACCTCAGTTGGCTACAGCTGTGTCCTGTCCTGACCCATAAACATCATAATCAGGATGAAGGGGGAAGTTTGGGCTCCTCTTGGCCCTGATCCTGCTCTTGAGAATTGTCTTCCCGGTTATGATGGTTGGGAAGGGGTCTTTCTTTGTTGGGGAGAAGTCATTGGGTGATAGAGCAACTGCTGTGGTTCAGCCCTGGATGCAGACTAAATGTAAACATAACCCTTTAATGTTACCTTGTTTTAGCTAATTTTAATGAAGTAAAAAATGACAAATTTGCCTTTGTGTCCACTGCACACTGCGTATTTTGTGGTAATAGCATGTTCCTCCTTGAGTGCCTTGTTCTGTTCCAGATGCACTATTTGAAAGAAGAAAAATAAAAAAATTAATTGAATCAATCTGAAAGACAACTTTCCAGAGCCTTCGAAATATTAGAATGTAAAAGACTAAAATGACAATTGTGTTTATGTGTGGGGCAAGAAAAAAAATATGAGGGAACATGACATTTACATATCAAATAATGGATGATGCACAGATCACTTTTTTGATAAGGAAAAAAGAAAAAAGGCAATCTGATCTGTAGAAATACTTAGTCTGGTTTAAATTTATTACCTTTCAGCATAACATGCACAGGTTATTATTATACAGGGTATGATATGATGCAGGGAATGCTCAGGTGTGTTGCATGAGTAACAAGTAATGAGGTACATGAGGTCACCCCACTTTCTAGTGTTTTAAAGGTAGTCAGGGTTTAAACCTTTCTGTGTGCCTCCAGTAGGGACGGTCCCTTACTGGTTCACCTCCAGGGCTTTAGCAAGAAGCTGCTTTTTTTTCTTGGGGGTGTGTGTGTGTGTGTGTGAAGGTTTGTTATTGTCTACACTGCAGTTTGGCAGCATTTCCTATAAATGGCAGAGACAGCCTTATCGACGGAAGGATGCTGAAGTTTGTTCTGCTGGGGTCTGATGGTGCCCTGGGTAGAAAAGAAATATATGAAGGGTCTTGACCAGTGCAAATGATAAGTAATAATTTAAGGAAATGGAAGGCTTCTTGAATGATAAAGGTGTATGTCTCTAAGACAGACTGTGGCACGTGCCTTGGCATGCCCTTGTGTTTATTTGTTATGCTGTCAGGAGAGAGCCTGTGAAAGTTACTCCCCAGCAGAACCTGTGTGTCTTTGTGAGCACAGGAAGCTTTCCAGAAGAGAACCTCTGTGGCTATTGCCAAAATCACTCCTTTCCGGTTTGTCAGACCAGCTTTGTGGGTCTTCTGAATTACTCTCCTGGAGATAGTCATACTGGTCTAAAAACCAATGTGATTTCCAGGAAGCTTACATCTGCAGGCAGAATTTAGAGCATTCCTCAATAGAAAACTGGAGAGACTTCCAGCAGAGGCTCTGAACAGAGGAGTTTCTAACTTTCTTTTTTTGAGAATAAAGATATTTGCACTGAGGTTGAACATGTCAGTACCTGATATGGCAACATTTCTGCCAGATAACTTGAGGTACAACTTGTATATTCTGAGGATAAAGAAGAAATAGAGACTTCTTCAGATGGGCTTTCTGTACATGGCTCCAATGTACTGTTCTCCATTTATTCTTTACTATGTTCTTTTTTGTGTGGTTGGTTTGGTTTTGATTGTTTTTTACTATTTATATCTAGTATAGCTATCTTAAACTGGAGGGGTTTTGTGTGTTTTTGTTTTGTTTTGTTTTGTTTTGTTTTGTTTTTTTTTTTTATTATTTTTTTTTTATATACTTTCAGACTGGTTGCAGCAGGCATGCTCTGTAAGCATATTGAGATGCCATAGCATGACTTTGTCAGAGCTCTCCTGGTTTCAGGCCTGAGTAGAGTATGTTAAAAAAGGCACGAGTCCTGCATGAAATGCTTGTCATTAGCAAAGCTGCCTGCTTCCACTTGCTTGCATTTGTGTCATTGTTTCAAGCCTTTCTTGAAGAAATGTGCTGTCTAGCTGACAAAAGCACAGTGGAAACTTGCCACGAAGGTAAACACTTGTATTCTCCCTTATTTTGCTCAGCAAATGTGCTTTTGAAAGCAGAGAAAAAGTAAGGGTGTCATGGAGAAGCAGAAATATGCTGAGCTGATACTCATTTTGGAAAGAAAGGGGACAAATACAAAGTCATCCGTAGTGTAGGGCTGTTCTTCTAGTTTTCACAGGAAAACCTGTCTATTAGTTCTCAGGAAAAACAAAATGTAACTATCGAAAGTAAAAATATTCACCATGTAGACATGTATCTAAGCAGGTCCAGGGATACACTGGAATTTAAATTTGTGAAAATTTTAAATTGACAAGCATCCCTTCTTTCTTCCACTGCCCCAAATGCCTACTGCTGAAGAATACTTTTAGCTTTGTAAGTGGACAGATGCCATTCTGGCTGACTTGACCAGCATCAAAAACTGAAATAGATTATCACGTTTTGTGGTCAGGCTTTTAAGGTGTCACCAAGTGCTGAAAGGGGTTTTACTGTGGGCACTCCAGATGTGCTGGTTGCTCTCGGGTAATCCGTGCAATGAAGACGATGGGCAAAGCAGCACTTTTTATTTATTGTACAGAGCTATTATTAGTGTCTGCTTTGGAAGAACCACATGCGAGGCCCCGTGATGTGATTGATCAGGCATTCCTGCTGGGTTTGAGTGATCCCAGCACTGACAACTGAAAGCAGGAGGAATTCTTCTCCAGTACAGCACAGTTTATGACATCCTGTTATGCAGTCTGAAATGAACTCCAACATTCCAGTGAAAGCAAAGCTAAACACTCTGTGCAGGAATGTACATATTCACTAAGAATTTGGCAAGGAGAAAAGCCAAATTCAGGGCCATTGGTTTGACAGCCTCATGTCTCATCCAATGCCTGCTGTTCTGGTGTGTGGCTGCTTCTTTCTGAAATTATGAATATATTCGTGGCCTGATAGAAGGTAATCAGTACAGATCTTCTGAAGCACAGCTGAATTTGGGGAAAAACAGAACTGTGTTGCAGTTACTGATTTTTACAGGTCCAACCTGTAATAGTTTATTATCTGCCTACCCAACAATTCAGATAATTGAAATGTTGTGGTTTTTTTCTTTTAAAATTATTATTATTTTTAATATGCACCTTGGGTGTATTCACTGAATGAGTAAAAACTATAGAAAAACTCTTGCAGTAATCCAAGACTTTCACCTAAAATGACATCCAAACCAACCTGCTTACAAGGGAAGGAATAGGTAACTTAGATGACATGGGAAGCAGGACCCAGCACAAGGAATGCGCACCACTAGCATCATGTTTTCCAGGCGTATGTGTACATTTGTGCTGGGTTGATTTATGGTATATGTGCATGTGCTGTAGTAAAGCTGGCCAAAACATACACTGTGGATGAATGTGGAGTTTGAGAATTGATCTCAAATCTACTTTTTCATTATTTGACCAAAAGGATGATTGAGTGACATTGAATAAACTTTGTCTTCATAGGACTGAAAGATTCTGCTCCCTTGCTGCCCAAAGCAGAAGGTCATATAGTATTCAGTGGAAGTTGAACGTATTCATCGTTAATGATCAATATTATTGGGTCACCTTTCTCTATGTTCATTTATTTTTAGGACTGAAATTCTACAGGGTAATTTTACTGCAGGCAAATGAGGTTAATGTTAATGGAAGTCTGGACATCCTCAACTTCTTCTAATTTCTTTGACATGAAGTGGTGCTAATTCAGTGCTTTCTGTCAGTTCAGTTTTACACTCATGCTGATTAAGTAACTTCACACTTTCTGTAGATGGTTGTATTCCAGAAAGCACACTGAAGTTGTAAGATGCAGGAGATAAGATGAAAGTGAGGATGCCTGTGTCCTACAGTAAATGTGCAATCTTCAACAGCACACTTCCTGAAGAGCCCACCGTTACGTCCAAAGGAAGAAATAAGTTCAGCACAAATTCTTTTGTGCCCAGTACTTATCTCCTTAGTAATTAAGGAGATTAAAACCTCTCACCATGCCAACTAATAAAGAAAGGTATTTGGAAAGTATTGTGATGCCAATAAGCATATCTGTCCTTATTAACAATAGCATGTTTCACTTGATGGCTGCCACTTTGCCTGTTTTTGTGACAAAAGTGGCCAAATGAAGAATGAATTTGTGTTTTTGGTTTTTTTTGTTGTTGTTATTAATGGAACTACTTCATTAATGAAAGTTTCCCTTCTTAAAGGGAAACCTCCACATTTCACAGTTCTTCTGCCAGGTCCCACATGAATATGCAATCATGTAATTATTCATAGTATTATTTTATTGAATGTGTAGCATTTAATGGTTTTCCCCTGATTTTCATTGTACACACAATATATATAGTATACATGTCTACATTTTACAAGTCAAATGCCTGTAGATAGTTTGCTTTCAGGACAAATATGTGGAGGAAGGAAATGGATGGAAGGAGTCAGCTGGTAACAAAGCTACTGGAAGTTTTTTCACAGCTGCATGTTTTGGTCCACAGCATGGTCATCTGCAGTGCAGCCAGAACTTCAAAATAGACAGGGCTGTCTTTAACAAAAAAAAAACAAAACCAGAATTCAGTTTAATGTATTTTCGTGTAATTTATGTTTCAGAGATTTTTTTTTTTAAAGAAAAAATAAAAAGAGCAGTTTGTCAAACATTTAATGTTGACAGGCAAGTCGTGTTGTTGCAATGCAGGTAAATGCTGTCATGAGTGACACTGGCTGTGTCACGATGTGTAGCATTAGCCAGGGAATTTGAGAAGACAGGCTCATGAAAAAAAAATGAATGTTGTCAGACAATCCTGCATTTTTTATTATTAAAATCTTGAGTGAATTTGCTGCTCATGAAAGTGAGGGACTAAGCTTCTCCACACATCCCTTTCAATAAATCTCAGTTCTGACCTGCAGCACCCTTGCTATTCTAGTTATGGGCCTTGAGCAGAAATTGCTCACCATGTTAGATTGTGGTACTTTTGTCAGATAGCTGAAGACTTAGATGAGGCTACTAAACATACTTTTAAAAAAAAATTATTTTTATGATCCAACCATGACCTAAGCCAAGGCTCTCAAAGGTGATGAGCACTTGCAAACTAAGTATAAACCTCTCAGTTGTGTGTTGTGAATGCTTTACTAAAATAATGGAAATGGATAGCCTTCATTCTGGTAGGAGGTTACTTCTGTTGAGGTGGTATTTTGGGGATTTATTCATTGGAGCAATTGTCCCAAAAGAGACTTCCAGAAAGTGCTGTCCCTGCATGTTATGGAAGGAACTTTTTGCAAAATGTCATGTTCAAAATGTGAGATCTAAGAGCACTTTATTATCCAAGTGGGCTCAGTTACTACTACTAAGCAAATAAGTGTTATTCAAGAGGAATGGCTGTGTAATGTGGGTGTGGGAGGCTTCAGTCCCTGCAGACACTCCTGAGAAATGGTTGTAGGTGCTCCTGGTAACTCAGCTTTATAAGTTCAATCTGCAGTGTAACAGTGAGGAAAATGGGCTGTAAATTAAGCGAGGATTAGCAGCATTGCCTTTCTTATTCAAGAACATCACATCCAGGTCCCTGGTGAGGGAAAGCATGGAGGAGATGTGTGATTGTCCCTGAAGAAGTCACGGCTGGGGGATCACTGCTGCTGTTTTCACCCTGCAAGAGCAAACTCTTAAGACCTATGATGCAGAGGCCCTGGCTCATACGTTATGTGTCTCAATACAGAGTCTAATCTACTTAGGCAAGCATGGAATGAAAATATCATTGCCTTTACAGGGAGAGCCGAGGGCTACAACAAATCTAAATGCCATAGTTCAATCAAAATAAACACTCAAAGCCATCTTGACATCAAGGGTATGGAGTTGAGAATGACATTGAGAATGAGATTTTTAGGAAGAGTTTATCTTGCTCTTCATGCAGATATAACCCCACTTTAAAAGGATTCTAGGGCCTTTATAGCAATAATTTTTGGACTAGAAACTTTTCTTCTGCTCCCTGTTTCTGAGAAGTTGTGAATTCTCAGGGCATGATTACTTTTTCTGTAGTGGTGAGCACATAGCCTAATTAACATGTCCCCCAAGTTGGCAAAAGAGAGTCATATACCTGGAACACCCCTGACAACCTGCCTGTTTAAGAAATAGATACATGGCCATCTATATGACTTGTGGACTTATCAACAGGAAGATGCTTCAGTGTCCTCTTAATGTCAATAAAAAAAGAAAAAACCTTGAAGGACTAAATGAATGGTAGGACATTTTACATAGTGTATACATGGACCAATTATTTCACTGTTATCCAGACCCTTATGCACCTAAACCTACTGTACTTATCTCAAATTATATCTTTCCTATAATTTCAAATATGCCAAATTTAGAATCCTGCCATAAACTGTAAAGGGATGTTGTAACCTGTTAATTTTTGAGCACTTCGAGATGACACCACAAGTTCTTAAATGAAAGAAACCAATTGTCCTTGTAAATCTCACATTCCTTGGCTGGAGTCCACTACTTACAGGAGGTACTGGTCCCAGCACCTGATTTATTCTTAGATTCAATGTGGATACACTGTTTTGCAATGATGAGAGCTCCATTAGAAAATTGTGATGTGGCATAAAAATTTTAACGAGCAATATTCTGTTTGCCTTTTGTCCCACTTAGCATTGCATTGCCAAATTAGAGTAAGGAAAGAGTATGAGGTGTCTATGAAATGCTTTCAAAAAAGCTAAAGTTCCAGAGACTAAAGAACAAACAAGAAGAATGATAAAAAAGATTAGATTTTAAGAAATGAATCCCTGATTGTCTTTTATATTTATTACTATTTTTATTACACTGAAATATTCCACTTCTACCAAATTAAGGCTGCACGTTTTTGCATTGTAATTAAGTCTGACCTCTGTCAGTGTAGACCACTAAAACTGTCCTAGATCTGATGAGATTTTGGGAGTCTAAATATAATCTAATTCTGAGAAACTGTAAATTGTGTTTATACATCACTATTAAACATTCTTGTACTTTCACTACATTGTTTTCCATTCTGTTAAAATGTCTGGGGATGGCTTTCTTTCTTTGATTATTTCGACTTTCAGAGCACTTTTTGTTATACGTGGCATTATACATATTACTGATTCTACGTGGGTATATTTAATACCTGCCTAATTGTAAAAATGTTTCCCTAAAGTGACCATACATGGAGAATCTGCAGAATCCCTGGTAAAAACATCTCACTATCACCAATAGAGTTAAAGGAGGTGGAGGGGAAGATTTTCAAATTTGCTGTTACAAGTGCAAATCCTCAGGAAAAAGAAACAATATTATTTTAGATTAAAAAAAATACAAACAGAGGTGATAAAAAAAAATGTCTGTAAAAGCGTATGCTTCAGCAAACTATGTACATGTTGGTATGTTTGCTAATTTTTTTAAGTTTTCCAGTACCAAAATGCATGTTTAAATGATTGCATTGGACAAAGGAAAGACAAGTAAAAATGATGCAGCATCTTTAATTTATCAGTTTACATGAGATGCAGGCAATAGCCTGTGGGTACCAGATTGTGATTTTTCTACTCAAGTACATTCTCATGTTTTACTGATGAGCTATACGCCAGACCCTTGTGTTCTGTATAGTAAGAGTTTCATGGAACATCTGCTTCAATTGCTCGATCTCTTGCTTTGTTTTGTCACTAAACTCACTTATGCTACAGAAGCACTGACTATAAAAGAAGCTACTTTAATTCAATAGCATATCAAGAAGGTAGATTCTCTAATACTTGTAATACAGCTACTTCTCTCTAATGTTTTCCATTTCACCAAAAGTGGTGCGACAATTGACACAATATTCTGTCATACTTCGTAAGATGTATAGTTTTCTGACCTTCTGATATGTTTGGGGTTTTTTAACCAGAAAAGATGCTTATGTATATATGTATGTGTATCAGCTGGAGGTGTATCTACATACCTGTATCTGCAGCTCTATATACAAGCCATTGATGAAAAAACACATATAATTACCAGAAGAGTAACATTTTTCTCATTCCCTGTCAGGTATCACAAAAATAAGCCAACAGAGAAAGTAAGTCAAAGTGAGAATACCTTTTCCTTGTTAATGATTGTGCTTTAGCATTTACATTTAAATGGTACCGGATGTTTTTTTGTGTATTTAAACTGGAAGGATAAAATGGTTTACAAGTGCAGAGAACATTATATAGGAAGTTAAAACAACATATATCACCCTTTGTCAGTTTACTAAATATTTTTTTCTTGTCCCTTTAGATAGTCTCATCTGATTATCAGGGTTTAAAAGCTGCAGCTTCACTCTGAATGTATGTATTGTTGTCAAACTTTGCTGAAAAAAAAAAGCAAATATATTTTTTTTTAAGCCTGAAACTGTGTCTCTACCACACGACCTTTGCAGTATTCTCTAACAGTTTCACAGAATAAATGCAAGAAGGAAAAAAAGGGAGGAGCTTCACAAAAAAAGGAAAAATGGCATAAACAACCTTCCCACAAATCTTTCGTATTTCCCTTACCATATTTTTGGTCTGGACAAATGTTAAAGATTATGGTGTTGTGACTGATCTTTTTCTAAGGGTCTAATCTGTTTGCTGTATTTTTATACATTTTTTTCCTTCATAATTGTAATCTCTCCTGTGCTGACATCCAGTGAGAAAAATGCTGTTGGGAACAAAGAAACTATGAGCAGAGGCTGAAACTGTCTTTAGTTTCAGTGTTGTTATTACCAAAAGGATATGTGGCTTAATTTTTTTTTTCTTTTTTTCAGAAATACAATTTCTCATTGTATGTGAATTGCCATTGACAAGGCTGGTAATTAGCCCCGTATTATTTTCAGCATAGTTCACATCCACACATCACAGGACAGAAAATGGGAGCCTTAGACAAACAGAATCCTTGTAGAAGATCATTAGGAATCCCACTGTGACATGCCACGCGCAACCTCGTTGATTCAAATTACTCATCTGTATTGTTCCATATTTTAGACTGCAGGAGGTTTCAACTTATTTTACAAAACCACAATTGTTACATGTTTATGGTCAGAGTAACAAGTAATGTTATGCACTCTCAGAAGACACCAAAGACATTTTAATATGTACTCATTATACAACTCTGCCTGCAACACTAGTTTCATCAGTGTCTAGGTAACAAAGCTCTGTTTTCCCAGCTTTTTACAACTGAGCTGTAAACATAAACCCTCAGTTAAACACATCACAGTATAGAAAGTGTGATCTGGGACTCAGGCTTTAGATTTTCCTTTTTATTTTATTTTTAACTAAAAAAAGCTCTGCAATGATATGCACCTTTTGAAATGAATGTATCCTTTTTCTGATTTTTTTTTTTTGTCTGTGCAGATGTAATGCACAGGCTCAAACACTGCTTAACCACTGTGGTTTAGCTGATAAATTACAAGAATAAGAATTCTGTTTGTCACAGTCCCAATTTACTATGAGAACAGAGTTTACAGCAGAGTTATAAAATGGTCCTCTACAATGGCTATTTGATCCCATTCATGTCTTTATGCAAAAATCTCTGCTGGTAATTGCTGATGGCAATACGTATGGGTTTTTTTAAAAGAATATACCTCCCCTGACTAATATGTCTCAACAATTTACTATCTGTATTACTTTCTGGTATTGGTGCAAATCCATCTATTTCAGTAGATTATTTACTCTGACAGAGTATTTAGTCCTACTCCGTATCCTGTCACAAAACTTAGAAACCTCAAAATACTTGGGTCTGCAGTATGTATGCTGCAGATGCAAATAATCCAAACCTAAACTTGTCCTTGATAGAGGCAGGGGCCTTCCAAAAAGATCCTGTCCTGAGAAGGATATATTCCATTTTTCTTTTCTAGGTTGCTGTCAGAATTTTAATGTTCTTTAAATAGATATTTTTTATGTTATATGTGTTTGGATAAAAATCCACATACACAGAAGACTTATTAATATGAATTCTCATTCCCTTATGTGTAGAATCAGGAACAGTTTTATTACTTTAAGAGCACATCACAGCAGCAGAGAAAGAATTCTAGGGTAGTGAACAGCTCAGGGGACCAGTAATAGAATATGAAGCCTAGGTTGTTGGTTCAAATCTAATCCAGGTTAGAAGTAACAGCAATTATTGCCTTCTAATGTCTTTTCAGTGATCTGTATGAAATGAGTTTGTGGTCTCGGTGTAGTATCTGACAGGTGGCTAGATCACAGATGACACCCAAACTTAGTGTACGGACCAAAGTCCAAAGGGGTCTGCAGATTGAACTGCTCTTGGTGTCAGAACAAAACTCAAGCATTTCAGCAACGGAATGTGTAGGCTGCTGAGGTTTTAGAACCTGTTCTATTGATGAAAACTATTTGAGTCTTCAGGCTCTTCTCCAAGAGTTGTCTCAAGTTCAAACAACTTTTTTTTCAGTTAAATAACAAAGATGAAATAATTCTCCTAACACCCATGTTAGAAATGAGCACCAAGAAGAAAAAAACAAAAAACAAAACAAAACAAAACAAAACGAACAAAAACCAGTCACAAAAGTTTCAGTTTGCTTGCTGAAACTCATATGCTTAAATTTATGCAAGTGCTTCACAGGAAAATTCCTCTAGCAGCTTGCAGATCTCTGCTGCATGCATGCGCGTCCTACACAGCTTGTTTCCCAAACCCCCCTTGTAGCATCACTGTGGGGTTTGTTCCCCTCTATGTGCAAGAGCCCCAGAAGAAATCCTTCCCAGCTGAGGTGACCTCCTCACTGCAATCGTTCACACTGCCTGCTTTACAAAGCCCTCTCCTCTCTGATCCTCTTGGGATAGGTTAGATCAGAAAACACGCACAGAACAACTCTGTGGTGACCGTGTGATCAGTGAGGCTTTGCTGGTGTTGGATAGCCCAAAGGATGTGCAGGATCCCCCATACAACTCCTGCTACTACAGTGAGCTTCTCAATAATGTGTAGGTTGCAGAGCTGCACCATGGATCAAATCTTCCCCAATTTAAATTCATGTGCAAAATCCTGTGGATAAACACTGTGGTCTAAGTAGAATAAATGCCCCAAAGACATGTAGAAACCTTTCAGTTTTATGTGTCATCCATTTAGAAAAGGGAGAGTTCTGAAAAATCGTGTTATTTATGGACCTTCCCAAGGGTAACCACGTTATAAAAGAACTGGGACTTTTATATAATAAACACAAATCAGTGTGCCTAAGGTAACTAACTGACAATTATGTACAGTTTTGATTATGGAAATTTACATTTCCACAAAGGAATATAATTACAAGGAAAGCAAATTTTACCTTTTTTTTTTTTTTTTTTTTTTTTTTTTTTTTTTTTTTATGCTAGCATTATACTTTTTGTCCTAGGTTTAAATTTAGCAGAGATTCAGGAACTTTTGATCAACTTAGAGACATATATACATGTTTGTCTAGTGAGTATCTGGCAAGCAACTATACTTCTGCTGAGAATCATCTGGATTTCACATGATACTAATTACTAGGTAGTAAAGCCAATAGAGAAGAAAGAAGTCCAAAGAGAAAAGCTACCATATTTTTCCTACTACAGGTGATAGATATTATTTGCCCTATTATTATTTTATATTATTTATGGATCACTCTAAGAGTGACATATGTGAGTTTAATATATTAATGTAAGATATTACATACATGGGGAGAAAGACAGAAAACATTTGGGTCTAATTCTTACATATTTTTATCATGAAAACTGTATCTCTAGAGACTTGAAAATGAAAATAAAGAAAAGAATCGAAAAGCAATAATAGAGAAGAGAAAGAGTGATATTGTTAATAAATGAAGGATTAGGAGACTCAAACAAAGGGAGACTAATATATAATGGGGAAGAAAGAAATGGAAGGACTTTTAAATTTAAGAGACAGTTCATAAATTAGAAAATCTGTTTTATAGTATTAAAAAAATCACACTTAGCATTTCACTGTATAATATATTATTAATTAATGTTATGATATATGATACACTGTAGTGCTAATAATTTATATTTTTGTGTAGATGTCCAGCTTTAGTAAGCCTCAGAGTTTTGTCTGGCATTTCTGTCTCTATATTTTATGTAGTGATTAGACATTTCTAAGAGAAGCATGAACATTGTGTGAGAATATTCTAGCAAATGGACAGGAGAATTCCCTGTTTAACACAGTATTTGAGGTCACAGCTATATTGTTGGGTTCACCAAATTATTGCCTATGAGTTATCTGTAGGGATAAAAGAGCCCAGTAAGTTCTCAGTGATTACAGACTCTGAAGCATTTTATCTTCAAATTTCTAAGGCTCTTAGCAGGATTTTTTGCAACAAGGCTGGTTCTGGCATAATGAGACTCTTTGCCAAATTCTCTCTACAATGGTAGAGACTCTGGTGTGGGTTTGTTAAGTTTTGTTTGGGTTTTTGTTGTTGTTTAAAAATCTCAGAGCCTGAAACTGTCCTGTGCTGCAAAGCCAGATTAACCTTTTTTGTGTCCTAAGACTCTCTCCCTGTTTCTTCTCAGGTCATCACCAAAAGCCTGGCTTTCACTTTCCTTCCAAACTCCTATTTTGATTTCTGCCTTAACCTGCTTACTCCTCAACACCTCTCTCCACTCCAGGCATGTATTTCAGAGTGAGAAGCCATCCTGAGTGAGGACTCCTTCCTTCCTCCTGGATTCCCACTGCACCATACTGAGTTCCCCTTTCCCTGTCTCCTAGTGCAAGCAGTTATAATCCCTTCTTACTGCATGTCTTCTCCTGCGGGCCATTGGTGTCCAATAACCCAGGCATCAGTAACTGTCCCCTTTGAGATAAACACCTGCCCAGCTCCCAAACCTTGTGTGGTTACTCAGTGGTAAATCATCTGTGTCAGAGAGCACAGATCTTTAGTTTGGTATCGCGTTGCTTGCATTTCCAAAGGGAAGTTGCTTTGACTGCTAGAAAAATCCAACTCTGAAATAGTCTGTTAAGGGTCGAAATTATTCTTGTAGTCAGAAGCAACATGGTACATAAGTGAGCAGTGTGTTTAAAGGATTGAGAATAGACCATGTTAGAAAAAAAGGGCAATTAAATTGATATTTATTTCATTGTAATGTGATTGAGGAGAGAGACTGATTAGAGATACACAGTGAGGAATCTCATAATCACAGCAGGATGAGGGAACCCTGTTATCCTCACCACAGCCCAACCTCAGGATAGCAATAGAGACAGTTCCACAGCTGGTGGGAAGGAATCCAGCCAAGAGAGAAACTCTGGAGCTGTCTATAGATCCAGAAGTTGTTGCTGCTGCTGTTGGAGATACACCAGAGGTTGTCATCTGAGTACAGCAACTGCCAGACTTCACTGTCGTTGGCCACAGCTGTTGATTTTGTTGCTGCAAAACTGTTGAGTAGAAAGAAGAATAAAAATGGTGCCAGCACAGTGGGGAAGCAGCTACCAAGTTAACACTCAAGTGGTAACTTGGCAGTTCTCAATTTGCTTAGCAACTGTTTTTCTCTGTGGGAAAAGAGACTTGACAGTAAAGTCAAAAGTAAAGTTTAATTTATAACTGTAGCTTTAAGTGCATTCATGCTGTACGGTAGACATGCATTTGTAGATTTATGATGAGCGACAACTGGATGTCTGTGTTACAGAGTACTCAACATATGGGAAAACAAATATTATCCCAGTAAAGTTATTTTGTCTGCTTTAAGTGGCTAATCAAACTCTATAACCACAGTTCATACATTTTCTGGATATCATTATGAGGAGAAATAAGTGAATGACAAAGCAAAGAAATGACATCTTGGTTGGGCAGAGTTCAGCAAATGTCTGATTTATGCCTTTTTTAAAGTTGTATTTATTTATATATAAAAAAAATTGCCAGAAAAAGGTATTATTTAAAAGCCAAAATGAAAATGTTTTGACATGTTATCACATCTTTTTGGTCTGGTGTAAACCACAGTATTTAAGATCACAATGTTTTCCATTGCTCAGTGAGACTAGCGCTTTGTTATACTAGAAGTGTTGATGTTTTTTATTCATTTTGGGGGCAATTTAAATGTGTATTTTACACCACCAACATTTTCCTTTATCTTAGTTTATTTCAATCCTTCACATTTATCCTTTTGGTCTGTTTATGGAAGGCACTCACTCCTTCTCTCTTGTCCGTGGTAGCCCTTTCCCATGTCTGCCTTCCACTAGCAGGTTTCATTCGAGGTCACTTTAATAAGCCACACTCCTCAAAGCCAATCTGCTGTACAGAAATTTTGCTGGTATAAGTATTTCTGTTAACACTGTAGAAAAAGTCTTGTACTCCCAAATGAGCAGAGCTTATAAAAAAGGATGCTTATTCCCCTAATCAGTCCAGCTAATGTTAGGTGTAGCTCTTACAAATTAAATTAACATGGGCTATTAGAACCAAACGCAGTATTCCATTTAAGAGGAAGAATGTTTCCTTGTTTTGATTAGAAATCCATCCTGGCATCTTAAGCATCTACTTCTGCACCCTTTCGCAGGCAGAATATGGTCTCTATGTGGCTTTTCCTGAGTTTCTAGGTGTATTTCTTCATGGCTGCATCACTCAATGGCTTATGGAGGGATGGACCCTCTCATAATTAAGGTGATATTGAAGGACAATCTGGACAGGGCTTAATGCTGCAAATCTCAATTTAAAAAGCTAGAAGAAAAATACCTAATAACTTTAAATATCTTTTCTACCCTGAATTTCACTGCTGGGATGTATCAGAATCTTCTTCCAAAGTCTCTTCTTAAGAGGGAAATACCTGAGGTACTTCCAGCAAGAAATTGTTTATATGCCACACTTTCTGGTCAGCCTTACTGGTATCGGTTCCCTGGCTTGAGTCATATCATGGCCAGCTATTATGGATTTTGAGTATTTCCCAGATGTCTTCAGAAGGTACAAAGTACTTCACTAAAGTGTTGGTTGGTTTTTTTTTTTTTTCTTCCCACAATACCAAGTATGGCACAACTACCGTAGTGTTCACTTTCCAAACAGTGAAAAATAAATAATAATGAAAAAACACTATAGATCATGGTCACAGTTTTGCAAAATGCACCATATTTCTGTATTCAGTAGAGCACATTGATATTATTGTAATTGCAAAATGACATCAAGTTTAAAGAACAGTTATCAGATTTGTTCTAGGTCACCATGAGCAGTCAATTTAGATTTTATGTAGATGTAGAGTTTGCATTTTTATGCCTAGAGTTCTATGTATAGATGCAAAGTTCTTTCATGCATCTATAAAGGTCTTACACAAATCTTAAATCATTGTGAGGAGGGCTTTTCAGTGAAAAAAACCCCAAATTAAAACAAAACCCTGTAACTTCAGGAAGCATATGAGTTTCAAAGCTCCTGGTGAAGGAGAAGGTTGTTCGAAGCTGAAGACTATTAGCAGAAGAGGCAGCACACAATGTGGGAAAAGAAATTCAAGGGACTGTAAGAACATTTTAAATGTGCATATTTCTATGATATTCTCTTGACACTGAGATTGCTTAACTCAGGCTGGATGTTCTCATCCATGTTTGGAATATAAGCATCTTTCCTGAGAGACCAGTCGATGGACCAACTTCTCCCCTACTTACACAAGTGCAAAGAAGGGGAAGAGAACATATATAAGTTAACAGTGAAAAATCTGGATCAGGAATCTTTAAGACCCTGAAGCTAAAGATACCAAAGTATGACAGAAACTAAAATGATCAGAAGTTTTAATTGTGCTGAGGTAAAAGGCCAAAATCTGCAGGAGAAGGTAAAGGATGGACATAGTCAAAGCAGCTGCACCTATTAAAGTTATATAAGGACAAAAGTGTTATTGCCAAAAAGACAGAGAGAATTAGATGAAAACTAAAGAAGTTATTTTTTTCCATGCTTATTTCAACTTGTGATTTGGCATCCATGGGAAGAGGAAGAAAAGGAGTGTGGGAAAAAAAAATCAACCAAAACAAAACAACCCAAAGAAACAACTTATTTGAGCTAATCTAATGTTATTAATTAGTTATTAATGTTATTAGTCCACAGACTAATTTTAAATTTCTGCAGGATTTTTCACTTTTACTTTGGATAGAAAGTGGGGAAGATATGTGAGAGAGATTTCTTCCTTTCAGAAATCCTGGCAACTCTGTGTTGGAATTCTGAGTATCTTCAGTGCTGGTTCAGTTGTGAGCTTGAATGCTTTGAAATATTAGACTGGAGTGTATCTTTTTGTGCTTACATTGGAAATCTGAAGCCCTCATTATTTCTGCATTTCTTAAAATACAACTCTCTGTTCAACATACAGACAAAGCAAAGGGCTTTGATAAAACCTGATCTACATTCAGTGCATTCAGAGATCTGCTATGATCTCAGGTTTTCTAAAGTGGCACATTGCAAAAGGCACAGCACCAGCAGAAAGTACTAAAAGAGGCTACTTTTAAAAGCTTCTCTTTACTTTTTCTTGCCATTGGTGTTTTCATTTACATACCTGAATTATGTCATTATTGTTGCTTTTGCTCTGTCTCTTTCTGGCACTGTCATGGCTTATCACCTTTTCCTTTTTTTTTTTTTTTTTTTTTTTTTTTTAGTAAAAAGTTTGCTCTATTCCTCTGGTCTGTGGGTTTCCTGGATTAATATTCATGATTCTTTTATTCAAGCCACCAGATCTCCTGTTGATGTTTGCTTTACAATGCTTCTATCAAATGTGCTTTTAGAAAATAAAAGGTCTTCTTCCTTGCAGAGGCTTAGGTTGGAAAGCAGACTGTTATCTTACACATAACATGTAATATGATCTGGGTTTATTATCTAGACAGATACAGTTTTCTTCCTGTCCTAAGTTTTACTATCTATATTTTTAAACAAACACTACATCATCCCTATCTAAAATGATACACAAAGCGAGATCACTGGTCAAAAGCACATATATGTGCTGGATTTTTAATATATTTTTTCTGTATGTCAGTTTATTATTTTGGCTGAATTTCTCTGTTTAAAATGAAAAATACCACAAATAGAGTTCTAAATTTTAAGTACAGTGAGCAGTAGACTTTTTTTTTTAAAGGTTTCTTAACACAATTCTAATAAAAATGAGCAACATAAAAGCAAAGGTCCTTTTAAAGATATAACCAAAGGAGATTATTATTTCCTTCCTCTCCTTCCCTATATAAAAAAAACCCCAAACAAAACAGTATATATTTAATCCTCAGAATGCTCCATTTCACCTGTATTTTTTCTGTATTATGTCTCTCCTTGTTTTATGTTGCTTCCTACACAGGACTTTGTTGCCATTCTCTAAAATGGTAATAGCAATAATTAAAAAACAATTACGGTACATCTGCATCTCAGAAATACTCTTTCACCTAATCACAAGAGTTTTTTGACTCACTGATAATTAGCCACTGCATCCATCACAATTCCTTTTTTCTTTCTTTTCCCTTTTTCAGTCAGCTGGTCCATCTGTCAACCAGACCACTAATATGACTGTTTACAGAAGCAGCCCATTTTATGCATAAGACTACCACTTTCAGCTCCTTTCAAAGGCTTCTACTTGTTTCAAGTTAAGCTGAGCAGAAAACTCAATTTCTACCTACGTTTTGTCAATGTGTATTAAAAAAATAAATATATTAAAAATATTTTTTTTTTCTTTCATTCCCCCTTAGTCTGTATTTCCTTGCCTACTTACATGTAGACTGTGAAGTTTTGGTGCCATGAGTTTTCCCCCAGCTATATGAACATGGTGAACAGCAACACTTACAGTGAAGACAGAGCTTCCTGCTGTATAGATGTGAGGAAGGAGGGTTTTACACACAGAGTGTGGTTATGGTGCAGGGATAAAAACAAAATGGACTTTCTCTTTTTATATCCCCTGCCCTGATCCCCGGCTCCATCACCTCCCCTGCATCTACTGCCCCATGCCATTAGGCACCGTCTCCTAGCAACATATGGCCCCTTACCAGAGCTTTATCTGCCTGCTGCCTGTATGCAATCGGGCTGCCAGTCATTTAAGAGAGAAAGTGATTGAGCTCTGTCCTGTCTGCATATATTTGCAGCATTTCGACTCACTGCATGGGCATAATTGGGAGGCGGTGTGGTAACGTAGGCTTGCAACACACTCAGAGTAAAGCCTCCTTTCTAAATGAACACTCTGCTTTTCAATTCATGTCCATCAGGAATAATCCTTCCCCACCTCCTCTTTATCTGTGGTACTGACTTCACAACTGTCTTGCGTACAAAAAGGCTCATTTTTCTTTTCCTTTCAAAAGTAAAGTTTCCTGTGAAGCTGCTACAGTTCAGTTGTCGATTGGTTCCTCAGTGTGCTGGCATCAATGTTTATTTGGAATTGGATCAGGGGGGTGCACTGACAGAGTCCACGTGCCACCTTCATTGTCCATATTGGCAAGGCACAGTCATGCACCCTGTACTGAAATAGCACTTGTTGGATGCTTGCATTTACAATATAAGACAGTCATTGTCACAAGCATGAGCAACATGGCTTTGGCTCCTAGGCCACAATTTCCAAATGGCTGGTGGCTGACAGAGTTTCTGGAGTATGCTGCTGGTGAAAAATACTTGGTAGGGGATGTTTTGAGCACCAAATGTTAGACTTTGAGTTGTTCACAATTCAGCTGCCCCTTACAGTACAATGGAGAGAGGTAGGATTTAAGTCCTATAGCTGAAAGCCTTCTGCAGTGATTATAAAGGCAAAGTAGGCTCCTACCAGTGTGGAGCTATGTAACAGTAGGTAAGTTTCCAGCCTTGTGTTGTCTTTCCTTCCCTGGGAAACAAACAGTTCCAATACAGCTGCCATGTTGATGCTGAGATCCTGTTGTGAGCTCCATCCAATTAATATGGCTTAAACTAGGCAAGGGGCAGGTGCATAGTAGGAAGGACGAAGAACAAAAAAAAGGTCCCTGTGGGAAGTCCTGCTTGGGGCTTCTTAAACCTGATGTGGTTCTGCCTGAAGATCCCCAGTGAAAGACTCATATTTCAAGGCTGTTGCTTGAAAACCTAACCACAGCCTGTCCTTGGCTCTTTCAGCTCAGAACCTTCATCAGAATTCCTTCAGTTAGATGTCCGAGGGAGGTTTAGGAGTGTTTAGGAGTGCAATTTCCTGCGCTTGTTTAAAAGTGCTTGAAAATAAATCCTTAGATACCCTGCACCTTTCTGGAACCCATGTGAAATGAGGGGCAGGGGCATCAGGAAAGCACAGTTTTGGAGACAAATATTTCTTAATGTTATCCACACTGCTTCTTAATCACAGGATTATTTTCTAGTAGATCATTCATAGATTAACACATTGCCCCTCAGGCACCTGGATGTATTGCTGACTCTATCCATTGATTCTGCAGAGAGAGTTGGATAGTGCTGCTGGGTAGTGAGCACGTGGAATTACTCATCCCTTTGATTTTGTAATGCAGCAATTAATGCCTAAACCAGCACCCATTGGACGCAATGGAAAGACTTACTGACTTCTGTGGGTACTGGATCAGGTCATTTATGGAACAGTTCCATTTTGATATCCAGCCAAGTGAATAAAGCCGCTCTTTCTTTCTGTTAATACAGTGGTAGTAGTCTAGGCACAGTCATTAAAAGAAAATATGGTTCTTCAAGAGACCATACTTCTGGAAATTATACATTTAGATGTAGTTTCAAGCAATTAAGTGAATACATCATCATCAGGCATCTGAATTTGCCAGTCAGTCAGGATTCTTGACTCTTCTTCGATGTGCAAACCTGAAATTCCTAGTTGTTCATGGGAAGTTAGCTAATAAACTAACTGAATGCATTTCACTTAACAGCAAGCAAAGCAACCAGTTCTGATTCGCTGCATTCCAATGTTTGGTTCCTCAGTCATTTTGTAAAGACTTCTGGTAACAATTAATATTACCACAAAAAGAAAATAACAGGGAGAAACATGCACATAAATTGAAAGCAGATATTTGAATGTTGTTGTCCCACAAATTTAGATCAACCACATGTCTGCCTGGAAACTTGTAACTAGCATTCATGAATGATGTTATAATATAAAGTGTGGTGGAGAAATGACAGTGGAGCCTGTTTGTACTTTCTGGAATTAATATATATGTGCAGATAATTAAAAGAACAATAAAAATACACAAGATGAACATACACAGGGGGAAGCATTAAACACTATCCAAACATGTCATACAGTATGGGCCTTAGGGAAATAAAGGCTTGAAGGATACTGGCAGACAGTCCTGCTGCTGGTACCAGAATTTAGCAGTTTCAGTGCTTGAAAATAAATCCTTTTAGTTAATCCGGCTCTGTGGGTGGAATTACACACACCACTCCTGTTATTGTTAGACAGGAGTACAGGCTGAATTCCCATGAACTTTGCTGAAAATGTAACTTGCAGTCTTCCCTTTGCAAAGCTTTATTTATTAGAAATGCTTTTTAATGTGTCATGGTGAAATCTTATCGTGGTAACATCAGATGAGGCTTGTGTTAGGGGGTGCACATTTCACCCTTGATGTGTACCTGCAACTCTTATTAGCATGACAGAGCATTTACTATGCATATCAAGAAGGGAATCTGTGAGATTGTGAATTCTTTTGCCCAGTGTTTTCCAGAGAATAAAATTTTAGCAGCCAAATGTTGACACCTGGCACAGTGAAGAGTTTGCTGCAGACAGCCAAGGTTATTGAATGGGAATGTGGCTGCACTCTAAGCCTTCCCTTCACCATCTGGTTCATTCTAGAATATGGAATATATATCACAATTACATGAATAAATGGAAAGATATGCAAGTTAACTGAAATGTATGTGTTTCTCTGCTTTTCTGCACAATGAAACAGCCATCTGGGAATCAGTATGGCTCACATTTCAAGCACAAATCAAAGCAAGCAGCAATTCACTCTGTGACATGTGCTTCATGGAAAACTGGACTTCATTATCATAGAGTTAATCACTTTTTAGTCTTTTTTCCAGGGGTTACCCCCCCGCCCCTCCCCCCCTCTATGGATACAAAACAAACCTATTTGGAAATATACAGAGAGTACCCTTATTAAAATGGCATTTGAAAACAGTGTGGTAAAAAAAAAGAAAAAAGAAAAAAAGAAAATGGAAGCACATTTGTTTGTGCTCTCTCCTCTCAGATCCAAGCTCATAGGTGGGTCTGTAGGAGGGGAGAAAGAATTGCAGGATGGATATATGTATAGTTGTTTTCCCTCCTCATCTTCACCCTGGTTTGTTTTATATGCACATTTTCCTTTTCCACATCTATGCAGCACTACTGACTAATGGAATGGGTGACATGGATCCAAAGCATGTACTGTTGCCCAACAAAGCTGAACATGAAGTGGCTGGAGTGGAGGAGGCATGTTGAGGAAAACAGCTTCCAACCTTCCACCATCTTGTGGCATGGGTGACCTTTGGAGGCTGGACGTTCCCTCCCATGCTCCAGGTTTATTCCTTCCTGTGACACTTGTGCAGATCCTTGCAATAGAAGGCAGTGGAGGTTTGGTGTTAGGAAAACTCTTCTGGGTCTGATCTGGATGGGATGCCAGGACTCCCTGGAATTTAAAAGCACTGTTTCTGCAGCTACATTGGGTGTGAAGCTGTGGATGTACATTAACTGCCCTTGACTCCAAAGGCAGAGAATGTGTCTGATGGACAAGCCATGATAGTGCTCTGGGAAAATCAGCTTTAGAACAATGGATTACTGTGGTTTAGTTTTATGTATGTAATTTTGTAGTCTTTCTGGAAAGAAAAGCTCTCTCTATTAAACAAAAATGAAAAAAATATAATTGCTGGAAGGTGTTCAGACATATTTGCCCCTTGTCCAAACTTCATTAATCTCCTTGAACACAAGAGTGGACTAATTCTGTGGGTTTTTATCCAACCTCTTAAAAAATGTAAGTTAAGAGTAAATATTCATGATTGTTGCAAGGGTCCTTCCTATGCTTGTTCCTCTAATAATTCTGTAAAAAAAAAAAACCAACCAAAAACCCCACCCCCCCTCCACCCAACAAAATGATGTAATCTTAAGGATTGCAACTTTTTATAGGCCTGGCAAAAGTTACTAAACATGTAAATTCCTTCTTGACAAGGAAAAGACTGGTTTTGTAATGGCTGTATCTTGAGAAGTGCTAATGTGCATTTGTAGAACGATGTAGAAATGTAGAACAAGCTTCTTTCTAGACAAGAACAAACCTGTGAATCTGTATGTGCTATGTTTTTAACCTGCAAATGGTCCTGCAGAGTCATAGCAGATTGATGTAAATCTGAGACCAAAAAAGTTTCAGCTTTCAGTCCTCCATTTTCTGATGTGTTCAGCACCTTCAAGACCCACAGAAAACCATTATAATATGGCTTTTGATGGAGTGGGATCAGACCCTTTAGAGGAGTTGAAAATCATCAGCCCCTTGTGATTCAAAACTCTTAGCAAGCAGTAAAGATGGAAAAACATCTAAAACCAGAGCTCACTTGAACCCTTGTTGTCTGAAGTCTGCTTTGAATATGTTCTCCCTACCTCAGTTGTCTAAAAAAAAAATTTAGGGTCAAAGAAAGGGCACAGTAAATTCTGAATATCTGAAGATGTAGAGCTGATGTATATCCACTAAATGCTAACATAATTAAGAGATGACATCATCCTTCAAGCATTATGGGTACTGTATCTTGTATTGTAAATCCTTATCTAGCCTATAATGTTCTACTGAAGGCTTAGTTATTTTTTCTCTCTGCACCTCAGTTATGTGTATTAAAAATTATAAAAATCAAACTGACTTCATAATTGATTTTTTTATGGTCGTTATTTTTTTTGTCATTAATATTTCATAAACTCTTTTTTCCTAAAGTATTTCATTTAAAAGATGTGCAACTGTGAGAGACGGATAGCAGTGGGCGCACACGACTCTATATGAAGTCAGTGTTATCTTTAAATTTAAATTCTTTGTTAATATGTTGTGTTTTGCTATTAAATGTCTTTCTTTTAATATCAAAGGGGAATTTGCCATTGTCTTCAGTTAGAACTGGAACACATAGGTTATCCCCTTAGCATTTTTCTGTTGTTGCCTTTTTGATTCATTTAAAAAGTGACAATGAAAAAAATTAGTCCAGAATCCGTAACACTTTCTCCCAAGTAAAAATCTTTATTCTCATTAATCATTCCACTGGAGTCAGTGCATGAAGGGGAGTTTCAAGACAGACAGTACTTTCATCAGCTCGATGAGTTCTGACTTTATCAAGCTCACATGCGATGCAGCTGAGAGGATAAAAAAGTGTCTGAGAAGATGAGGAGGGTGGAGACCTTTCAGTTTCCCACAGCACAGGACTTCTAGGGACAGAGAGGTTAGAAAAGTGAGTATGAAAAAATGAACTTTACCCCACACAGGGCTCTCCTGGGGGCCTGATTGCTCTCATTCTCATGGCAAGGCCCTCCCTACTGCAAGCATAGGCTGCATCAGAAACTCCTTTTGAAGATATGACAGGTCAAGTCTGCAATGGAGACCCTTGCTCACTGCTTAGCTCTGCACTTGGAAACAAAGACAGGTCCCTGCACCTTTGTGGAGGAGACAGAGGGTATGAAGCCATAGGCCCTCAGCAGGCCTCAGAGGCCATGGGGCACAGTGGGCATCTGATGGCTTTTGCCATCTTACTTTGGCCATCTAGAAGTTAAGCTTTTGCATTCAATTAGCTGATTGCCCCCCTTACATAGCTAATGAAGCACTTCCATTGCATCCTATAGTAAACAGTGTTTGGAAAGTCCTCCCTCTTCACATCTGATTTAAGACTAAGGTTTTTAAGGCTGAATTTAGGTGAGATAAGTGGTACTCAAAGCCAAATGACCATCCACTAGGCTACATTAGCACTGACATTAACTAAGTTACCTGTGAACAACTTGTGACACCGGAAGTCAGGCTTCAGAAGGGTTAACCCCACCTTACACCAATGCATGCTCAGGTAAAGCAGGGTAAGCCCAGAGGGTGTGAGCAGCATTTCCACCTGGGTGACAGCAGTTTGCAGAGTGCTGGGACCATTTTTCATCTCTAGGTGTTAGGAGAGTGGGTAAAAAGAATTTTCCATCACTAAGGATGTATCAGGCAGCATCATCACTGGGTAGTTTGAGGGGTTAAGAAGTCCACCCTGTGGGAATTTCTTAAAGAGAGTAAATATTTTTTAAAGATTTAAAGTTTCAGAGGCACAAGGTTTGCCTCAGAGAGATTTAGTTCTTTTAGCCTATGATCTTGATACTTGCCAAAGGACAAACTAAATGTGAATTTGCATCATGCCTCCGCATGTGTTTCAAATATTTTACATGTGGCATCTAAATGGCTTCTGTGACCTTAATGTGCAGATCACACGTTTTTCACATATGCTTTGTGCAGTTCACATCTGTTTGAAACATTGTTTCTGACAGTAGAAATCGTTATTGTTTTACAGCAGGCTCTAATAATTTAATTCAAGCAGCAGAATTTGAGAAGACGCAGAGTGTTTTCAGTTTTGGTTTAAATTTTGTGTTGAGTGCTACCCATTATAATTGCATACCAGAGGAGAGATTCACAGCCCAGGCCAGGGTTTCCAATTAGGACGATCGAGAATTTTTTGCCAACATTGTTTTACTTTCTCTTTTTTTTCTTTTTTCTTTTTCTTCAGTGAATATGCTGACTTGTCAAAGTCGTCACTTTTGAATAAAGGTGCCTGATTCAACTGTTGTTTTGTTTTGAAGGCTTTTTCTGGGTCTCTGGTCGAATTTCATCTCAATACTAGGAAGCCAGTGTTCCACAGGTGGGTACTCACACAGGATTTGTGAAATCTGGGCTTAATTTTTCATACTGTAAGATTTAGAGCAAGGCTTGAGCACAGCTCCTCCCTTTGACCTTTGCGAGTGCCCTAATGTCTCAGGTTGTGCAGCCAGTTTTTCTCTGCCACAGTAAATTATTTCTACAAACTAGATAATGTCCTCCAGAAGGAACTTGAAAATGACAAAGGCTCTGGCCAAGTTTTTAGTTTGATTGTTAGGACAAAGATGACACTCTTGCCAGTATCCTTGATGCACTTAATTATTAATACAAGTAGAATTTCTCCAGTGGAAGAGATTTATATCAATCCATTCTGCTGCTAGATGGATGGGACTCTTCTTAGAACTATCAGAAAAGTGTTCAAGTGCTTAATCTAAATGAAACTGAACAAAAAAAATGAAACTTGATTTCTCATGCACCACTACTGAAGAGCTGCAAAGTGAGCAGATAAGTCCTATAATGACAATCCCAAAGCCATGTGCAAAATGGGATCCACCTTTCTGGATGACTACTGCAAGCCTGCTAATGTTATTAAGGTCATGTCCTCAGTGTGAGCTCAGAGCATGGACTACCTGTTCACCTGACCAATTAATGCACTGGTTGCACCAGTTAGTCTCAGGCAGCCTGTCAGGCAGCCATACATGGGCTTGCCCACAGCCAATTCTTTCACAGCTACTGCATGTATCAGCAGTTTCACGAAAAAAACTGGTCTATAATAAAAACTACATTGACAACAGAAACCATTTCCAGGATCTAAATTACAGAGGGGCTCAAAAAGATGCATTTTTTTTTCTCATTCCAAAAAATTAGGTCCTGAAGCATTCCTAAGATCTAACCTTCGTTTCATTGCTATTGCTTCCAGGTACCCAAAGGATAAACCTGTGCTAGAAGTGTGTACATTGAGGGCACACAGACACTGCTGTGATGTTTAAATTTATCTGTGATTCTGTCTTCCATCAAGAGAGCAATGCCTGTCAGCTACTGAATTTATTCCCCCTGCACTGTCCCATTTATTTCCACATGCAGCTTCTCATAGAGTTCAGTCACACACTTGCCTCCTTGCTTATTAAAAGTAGCTTGCTTTAATTTGCAATGTCTATTAACTCTCATTATGGTGGATAATTTACTAATTTATTTACCTCATGTTTAATTGGTAATAGATAACACTTGTACTACAGGTTCACAGGAAAAATATACTCTCCAGCCTGTATTGCAGTGCTGTAGTTGCAGACCTACAGGTATCTGCACTTATCATACACCTACTATGTTTTTACCTTGGTTGAGTTGAGTTTATACCACTTAGAAGAAGGGACCTTGATACAGATACCGAAGTGGTCACGCTGCACTTGCATGTTGCATGAAAGAATACATGTTTTGAGTCTGAGAAGGATCTGAATTATCCTTTGGATAGCAAGCTAGTCCATATTTGGAAGTCAGAAGTTGATCTTTCTATTTATTATCACTTCTGTTGCTGTGAAATCCTCTGCTAATAACACTGAAAAGCATTTTTTTTTCTATTTCCTTTTTTCAGTGTGGACAAAAGGAACACATCAAGGTAAAGTGTTGTTGTCAAGACAGCAGAAAGTGAATTTATCCTTAGTAGGACAGCATTCAGTATGTGGGCTCTGTTTCTAGCTGTGCGTTCTTTACAAATCAATCTATGAAGAAAACAACAACCCTCAGTTACTTTAGGTATTGCTTCCTGTTGTTTTATATTTTTACTTGTTTATTAGATAGCCTTCTGAATGAATCCCTCTTATTTATGCATTGGTTTTTGTTTTTTCCTTCCAAAACAATCATACCCTTCCCTGTGAGGTCAGAGGGTCCTAAATAAAATGGTACAGTTAGTTGAGGAGGAAAAGGTCATGAAGGGGGGATCCCTGTTGCTCATTCACCCTACCTGGTGGCATATGTCTTCACAGCAGATTTATAGGGGTTGAAAGAAAGGGCTGAGTTTGGCAAAGGGATGGGGTAAAAGAAAAAATTATTAGATACCTTCTCCCCAGGAAGAAGTTGCTGCTGCATTGTGTAAGTCACAGTGACTTTCCCTTTCCCTTTCCCTTTCCCTTTCCCTTTCCCTTTCCCTTTCCCTTTCCTCTCTCTCTCCTTTTCCCTTTCTCTTCCTCTCTCTTCTCTTCTCTCTTTT
>JANHGL010024045.1:0-12244 GCA_024611195.1 Ceyx melanurus
CCAGGGGAGCTCTGCCCAGAGCAGAGCAGAGCAGCAGGATCCCCTCTCTCCATCTCTGCCCACACTGCTCCTGCTGCGGCCCAGGATGTACTTGGTTTCTCTCCCAGATCATCCTGTCCCACAGGGCAGGGATGCACTCCTTGCAGCACCAAAGCGGCATGTGCTACGGCTCATCCTTACCTAGCTGTTCCCTGGCATCCAACACAACCATCCTGTTTGAGGAGCAGTCTCATCATCTAGATTTTTATTTTGTGAACAAATACTGAATTATCTGTTCAAATCACACCTTCAGCTTACCTTTTGTGCAAGGGATAAACAGGGCACAGTGAACTCCAAAGACATTTAAATTCACATAGTGTTTCTGTTTTCTGCTGTCTTTGTTTTTTCCACAAAGTGCCTGTTTTGCAGTCTAAGTTATGAAGCAGGCTTCCACGAATGGACATGTATCTAAAATCAAATTTCTTAGACCCTGTACTTACACAGATCCTTTATCTCTACACCTAAACCATCACAGATGTCCCAGAACAGATGCTGTGCTGTAGGTCCAACCCTGGTCCAAAAAGCACGCATATTAATCTCCCCCAATTTCCAGGGGGAAAAAAACCCCAAAACCAACCAACCAATCCAACAGAAAATATTCCATTTCTCTGACTCCCATCCCAGTCTTCTCTTGGTGAATGAGACAGACAATTTGTCTTTTCACACAACAGGAGTCTAATTTGGAACGGGGCTCTATGGAGCAAAAAGCAGTTGTAAATTAGACAGTCAACAGAAAAATGGGGTTTTGTCTAATCCACAACAATGCAAAGTGAAGGAAATAAGGATTGGTGACCCAGTGCAGCACTGGACTTTTAACACTCAGGAGATGATTATTAAAAGGTGCTACTAAAATAAACCTTTTAAAAGAAGACTAATTGGATCTGTGCAGTGAAGCTGAGGAACTCTAATTGGACAAGACACGTGCTTAAATTGAAGAAGTTTGCTCCTCTTGCACATTTTGTGAATGAAATTAGAATGCTAAGATCTTGCCAAGACTTCTTTTTCTTTTTATTCAAAAAGAACATTATTGCAAGAGGAGATGTAAGGTAAGCCACAGAACATAGATCTCTTAGCAGTGAATTAAGTGATCAAATGGAGCCAGAAAAGGAAAAAAAAAGAAAATAGACTTGAAAATGTGTTCATACATTTAGTACTAATGGAAGGATATTAACAAGAGTGGGTGTTAGTGGTGTTTCCATGCAAAGAAGTTTTAACCTTCTGAGAACAGTGATGCACACAAAAGCCTCAGACATGTCAGTAAGATCAAACATATTGGGAAAGTGGGATGAAGTTTCCACCTGGCAGGTTTTAAATAAGAAGTAGATGGAAGAACGTAACCCCCCGGAGGTTCGGATTCACTGAGTACCCTTTTCTACCTAATAGTTCATACGAACCTTTCATTTCTCACAGATGTGGTGCTATTGTGAATAAATTCATGCAGACAAATGGTTCTGAGTATCAACAAAAACACTGGGCCGTAAGAGATTAATTCCCAGAGACCACATCTTTGGTGCAGTCAGAGCAGCAAAGCTTCTTTGGAACGTGGGTTACCAACTTCCCAAGGCAGAGCCAGAGCTGTGTGTGCAGCCAGCCCTCCCATGTGCAGTGTGTGATGCTGCTGCCCACAGCCACGGGAAAAGGGATGAACTGACACAGACTATCCTGCTTTTTTAATTGCATGCTTGTACTCTTCTGGTTTCATAGCATCATGGTGACTCTTACACACAAAGCTTGAGCACAGAACCCCACTACTGGACTTCACCTAGTCTTACTGCTTCATTAATACATGGCTCTCTTAGTTTCATGCTTGATAATGAAAGATTTTTTTTTGCTTTGAAGATGGTAATGCAAATGTGGTTTACTCAACAAAATGTTATGGAAACAAGTCATTTGCTTTGGTTTAATTATTTGTTCCACTTTGCTACCATGAGGAAATAAAACCGACCCCGTGGCTTTGTTTATAGGGTAGCTAAATGACGTAGGTGCTACATCATACATTGGCTTTGTAAGAAGTCATAAAGTCACAGAGAAAACGCTGGAGTGACCTGAACTTATTTCCTTTAGGGCTGACTACGTGAACAGACTGACTGAGGGCAGGGACAGAGATGATCCAGTCAGTACTTATCAGGACAAAATTAGTAATGATACACAATCCCAGTGGTTTAAAAGGAGCTCCAATTCCAACAAAAGTCCTAGTAATGCCCTGGTCTAAAGTCCAAGTAAAATCTGTGTATGTAACTCTCCAAAACAGCTTAGTATTAATAAATAAATAAACAAATCCAAAAACCTAAATCGAACCCAACTTTCACAGTTCAGTGTTCATATACAGATATGTTTAGATATTCCAGCCCTCCAGGCAGTTCTGAAGCATCGATCATGGGGAAAACTGTCCAGAAAGGTAAAAAAAAAAAGTGAATTAGAAAACCGTAGGATTTTGTGGATTTTTATAATATTTTTTTTTTCAAAGTTCTAATGATGCAGAAGCTGCATAATAATCTCTCCGTCAACCATAAACATAATAAAAGCTGAGGCCATTTCTAACATAATCTCTATCAGCAAGATGCCAGCGCTTTTCCAGATTTCCTAACGGGTCCCTGCTAATTCCATGCCAAAACTAGCAGTGGATTTCTTCCTTTTAATCTCCGCTAATGCCTTATTCGATTATTGTCACTGCTCTCCGACCGTGCACCGTCCCTTCCAACCCTAATTCCTCCCCTGGAACAGTCAGACGAGGCTGACCGGCGGCGGCGACTCCAAAGGACACCCACGGCCACAGACACCCCCCGCGTCCCCAGCCCGGGCAGAGGGCGTCCGAGGACCACGGGGCCGGGGGTGAGGTGCCGGGATCTGCCACAGCCTCGCCCGGCGGAGCCCCGGGCCGGGAGAGGAAGGATGAGCAGCGGCTCTCGCTCCAGTTGACGGCTCTGAGGGCACCTGAACGTCCTGGCATAAACCCGAGGCATGGCTCTGCTCATCGCCTGCCTGTGCGTCGCGGTGAGGTGAGTGCGCTCCCTTCCCTAGCCCCGCGGGCTCCCGCAAGCTCGGGGGAGCCGGACCCCTCTTCGCTCGCCCGTTCTCCCCCCGGGGGCCGGATCCTCGACAGGCGCCGGTTTGTCCGGAGGGCCGAGGCGAGGGGATGGAGGCGAGGGGATGGAGGCGAGGCGATGGAGGCGAGGCGATGGAGGAGAGGGCCGGGGCGAGGTGCTGACGGCGGGACTCGCCTCTCCTGCAGCGTAGAGAAGGCTCTGGGGCGCCAGGGAGACGCCTCGGACCTCTACTCGGAAAACATCACTCGCATCCTCGACAAGCTGCTGGACGGCTACGACAACAGGCTCCGGCCGGGCTTCGGAGGTAGCGGGAAACTCCCGTCCCCTCGGGACGACGCCTGCGCACGGCTCGGGGTGGCGGCGCGAACGGGAGCTCCCCGGGCTCCGGGGCAGGGGATCCCCGAGGGGGCGCGGGGAGGAGGGTCCCGCCGGCCGGGAAGGAGGCGGCGAAACCCAAGGTGGGGGCGGCAAAAGGAGGGGAGTTTGCCGTGCCCCGCCAGCCCTCGGCCCCCGCTCCGCTGCCAGCCCGTCTCCGTGTCCCGCAGGCGCCGTGACAGAAGTGAAAACGGACATCTACGTGACCAGCTTCGGGCCGGTGTCCGACGTGGAGATGGTAAGGGGGCCCCGCTCGCCGTCCCTGCGCTCCCTCGCCGGGATTCATTACCCGCGGCCGAGCTGACCGTCATTAAAGCAGATTACGAGGCTTAATCTCCTTGACAATCTCTAGGGCCCGGAGGAGCGCTCTGGCCGGAGCTGCATATGGCTATTTCCCCAGCAGCTCCCCAGGCCAGCCCGGGGCGGGCTCAGGTGGCGGGGGGCAAAGGCCAGTTCGCCCCGCTGAAGGAGACGAAGCTTTGGTGCGAGCCCACGCGTGGCTTTGCGGGAAGGCTGCGTGGGGAGCGCTGCCCGCCCCGCTTTCGGGTGCCCGCGGGTGAGCTCTGGGAGCGGCACCCCAGGGAACGTGAAGCCGTCGCAGCCGGGATGGCGTCGCCACTTTGGTTCTGGAAATTCACTGTGAGATTTTTCACCCTTTCACACGAAACCTTCTCCCTTGAGCCTGCGGTTTGCAGGCAAGGAACTAGGGGCCCCAAGGTACAACCAGCAGTCCTTTCCACTTTCATTCAATCTAAGATCACCTTTTCTTACTACAAAATTAGCCCCCAAACAACAATTAGCTCAATTTCTTAAGCAACTTCTGTAGAGAACTCCTTTTGAAGGCTTGTGAGAATATTACTAGGAATCCTTAAGAAAAATAACTTCAATTAATATTAACTTGACACCTCCTGCTGCCATGTGATTGACTTTCTCTGTGAGTATCACAAGTAAGGAGAGGTACTGAGAAGGTCTTTTTGTTCCTGGCAATTAAACATCGTTTGGTTTTGCACTCTGAAAGGATAGACATTTGTAATTCCTCAGACCTCGGTCATTTTGAATTAAATTATGATCTCTGAGAGGACAAGGAGGTTTGGGTTTTTTTTCACTTACTGATATCAAATGATCTGTTCACTGATTAATTTGTAATGATTCTTTAAACAACAAGAAGATGGGATGTGTTTTCATAGACTTTTTTTTAGTAGCTACTTAATGGTAATAGGATTAAGTGTTTAGGCAGTAAATGAAATGCCATTGGCATACATGTGTGCTAGGTTCTTTCACAGAGTTCCTGTATATACAGCATCTTGGGACACAAATAAGTCAAGCACCTGCTCATTTCCCCACAGGAATACACGATGGATGTCTTCTTTCGGCAGACATGGACCGATGAGAGGTTGAAGTTCAGTGGTCCAACTGAGATTTTGAGATTGAACAATTTAATGGTCAGTAAAATTTGGACACCAGACACCTTTTTTAGAAATGGAAAAAAATCGATTGCTCATAATATGACAACTCCTAACAGACTGTTCAGAATAATGCAGAATGGAACTATTCTTTACACAATGAGGTGAGAGCCTCTTCTTCTGCCTTGGCTTGCCCTTGGGTTCTGATTCTGCACTGCTCCTGCATGTCATCTGCTTCACTGTCACCTGCTGTCATGTGTTCCAGACTCACCATCAATGCTGACTGTCCTATGCGCTTGGTGAACTTCCCTATGGATGGACACGCTTGTCCGCTCAAGTTTGGCAGCTGTAAGTTTCTCTGCATCTTCCCATTTTTTTATCATGATACACTTGGTCTGCATGCATGTGAGCAGGTCAGGAGAGAGATCCTAGGACACCCTTTAATGACACAGATGAGATTGTATATGATATTTTTTATACTAGACTCTGACTTTTGCCTCCGGGGCTCCAACCATTAGTAAGGGTTTGGATTTACTCACTGAAGGGTGGCTGCTGAAGCACATTTTATTCTTTATGATACTTACACATCTAGCAATCAAAGTGGGCCCTTCATAAAAGCTGAGGTACATCTACTGCATTCCTTCTAGTTAGGTAAATATTTAGTCATTCTGTGGCAAGCAATTTGGAAAATACTGAGTCGATCTAGGAGTTTTATAGCAAATGAAGAAACAGAAGGTAGTGCCTACCAAGTCCCACCCCAGTCATTCTCCTGCTGGGGATTTGTTTGCATTTTGGCATTAACAAGGTTAGGAACTTGCTGGAGCAGGATGGATATTTCTGTGGGCATGTGAGCCACAAAAGGGATCATGCTACTTAGCTTTTTTTCATTGGCTTATAAATTACATAATAATAGTCATTTTTCCCTGTAACTCAGATGCTTATCCAAAAAGTGAAATAATTTATACATGGAAAAAAGGACCCCTGCACTCAGTAGAAGTACCACAAGAGTCTTCCAGTCTCCTCCAGTATGACCTCATAGGACAAACTGTATCTAGTGAAACAATAAAATCTAACACAGGTAAGACACATCCATCCACATGGCTAGTGACATTATAAAACACACCTGGAAAACACAGGCTTTTTTCGTACAGAACAATAGGAGTTGTAGTATCTTTTACCATTTAAAAGCGAAAATCCTTGTAAAGAATCTAATCATTGTCTGTTAAAGAAAGCTTTTCAACAGAGTCCCTTTAAGCACACAGTTTTTCATGCAATGCTTAAGTGCTCCTTCTGCATCCCCATCCCAGTCAAAACAATATGTTTCCATAAGGTCACTTTACCTTTCCTTTTTTTCATCAGCTTCTTTTTTTTTTTTTTTTTGATTGTTTGTTATGCACTAGCAGGCCTGTAAGTGCTTTAAAGCTCAGAACATAATATGTTGGATTTCAGCCAGTAATGTTTACTCATATGTTGCCAAAATAATGCTGACATATTGTCTCTTAACAGGTGAATATGTAATCATGACAGTTTATTTCCACTTGCAAAGGAAGATGGGCTACTTCATGATACAGATATATACCCCATGCATTATGACAGTCATTCTTTCTCAGGTGTCTTTCTGGATTAACAAGGAGTCTGTCCCAGCCAGAACAGTTTTTGGTATGCTGTGTTAATGTCTGCCAACAGCTCAGCATCACATACTCCATTCACTCATTACTTTCATTACTTGTTTGTTTTAGGAGAATATTCACTTCAGCTGCTCTATTTCCACCTTCAAAGGAAAATAGGCTACTATCTCATTCAGACATACATTCCATGCATCATGACTGTAGTCCTGTCTCAAGTTGTGTTTTGGATCAACAAAGAATCTGTTCCAGCAAGAACCGTGGCTGGTATTTGTGTTTTGTTCTTTCCTCGTTCACTTCATTCGCTGTGTTGAATCCATTGTATCCAACAGCTATTGTAATCCACTGGGGATTGGAAAAGGCAGCTAGTAGGTTTCAGTGAACAAAAGTAAATATCAACATTAAGCCAAATGATATTCAGTCTGCCCAAGAGGGTCAAAATTCTTTACTCAGAATGTTTGGTTAGCCAGACTTGTTTGTGATGTTTTTTCTTCCCCTCAATATTTATTTTTTTTTTTTGTATGCAGGAAGGGACCATTTCAGAGTAAATGTCAATCTCTCCATTTTTTAAAGAGGAATTTTTCTATTGACTCATTCTCTCATGAAACCAATCTGAGTTCAAGATGAAAATAATAAATAACAAATCACAGGGGATGGAATTAATTTCATCTGGCATAAGGTGCACTAGCACTTGTCCTGAGGTGTTCTCTTCCCCTAGTCTACCAAGGTATCTAAACAACTAGCAAGGACTTCAGATGGACAAGCTGGGTGAGATGAAACCTGTCCCTAGCACAGCTTGGAGTGGCAGTGTCAGAGATGTGTCCATATTGCATGGCAGGGCACTTTTCTCTTTCCAGTTGGTTGAATTAATGCTCCTAAAGCAGTGAGTTTAGGCTCCTCACCTTTTAGTGTGTGCTCAGCTATTAAACATGACAAACACCCCCGGCCTTCAATCTAAAAAAGTCTCTGAAACTGCACTTACTGGTAAGGGGCAAATGGCACCCAATAAATTGTTGTTTCTAGACAAACAACCATAAAAATAGAAAGCAAAAATAATAAAACTTTTCCAAAGCTTCCTGAATCCACTACTCATACATATATATTTTCTCTTAACACAGAATTTCTGTTAAAAGATTCCCTTTGTGGGACTTGTCTTTAGTACCAAAAAAGGCAGCTATATATTCCCTGGGCATCAGTGCTGCCAGTCCCATAATCCAACTGAGGCTATAATTGTAGCAAGCAGGCCACAGCATTTGTCTAATTTGATTTCAGTCAGTTGGCATTTCCTGCCTTTATGGAATGGTATTGATCAAAGCATGGCATTAGGAATGATAGCCAAACTGCAGCCTCAGGTGGCTCTGAAGGAAGATCATTTTTATTCTGGGAAGCCCCACTGGGAGTTGGGTTGCTGTTTGGCAGCATTAAGTGAGGAAAAGTATTATTTTATGGCAACTGGGGTTTCTTTAAATGCTTAAAAATATTAAAATATCAGGCGGTAGTTTTTCAAGGATGACATGCAGGAGGTTTGTGCACCAAAGAGATGCTACCTGATTTGGCTTTGCATCTCTGGACAGCTCAGTTATGTCCTCTGCGCTTTGAGTAAATGATATTTGCTACCTAGTGGGCAGTGGAAGTCAATTCTACCTGCTTGAAGTTGTGTTGCAGAGAAGCCTTTAGCTGATTCAGTAAACAAAGAGATTCCAGACCCTGGAATAGCAACTCTTAGGTGTCATACTGATGAATAAATAGAGAATTAGAAGCAGGAAATATTTTACTTTATGAAAGTAGAATAGACACCTTTCTCAGCATTGTGGAAAATTAGCCAAGTTGGCATTTTACAAGACTGTTTCAACCCTTATTATTTCTCCCAAGCACAGTCTGAATTTATAGTCCTTACTACTTCAAAATCCCATGGGTTCTGAAAACCTTCATCTAAGGAAAAGAGGGCAAATTCCTTATGACAAAAAAAGACTTACCAGCTCAAGTGAAAAAAAAAAAAAGGTTTGTAATGGCAAAGTCTCATTTCTGCATCCTAGTGCAAATACTTGAATTATACATTTTCAGTTTTACTTCTATGTTCCCAAACTAGAAATCTGAGAGAAGGGAAATTAATAGTGGAAGAGTAACAGTGATGTGCCCAAATCAGTTGCTCAAAACAAGTTTATCTGGCAGGTAATCCAGTTATACTTTGCAGGCAATATTCCAATAAATGCTCTAAATATTTTGCAAAGCTAAGTTAACAGACTTAATGTGAGAGAGAAATACTTGCAGGGCACTCTTCTGTTCTTTATCATTGTGTCATTGGAAAGAACAGCAGCTTGCTAGTGTGAAATCCCTTCTTTTATGTGAGGTTATGTATGTAGCTTTGCATATATATATATATGTATACACGTGGGTAATTTCATGAAGCATAACATTATCAGAAATTACTTTGAATAAGAAACATGGTTATTGGAGAGTTAATTTGGAGTATGCTCGGAATCCATGGAGCAATGACATATTATTTCACATTTTTATGTGCCTTTATCTAATCTTTTTTATTGCTGGCAAAAAGTTCATCTGTTATTTTGCAGAGAAATTGTAGTCAGCTTCTACTTTCCTGCAGGTTACCCTGGGACTTTCAGATTAATATCTATTCATTAAACTCTATTTATAATAAAGCCTCAGATAGGGAAAGGTGTTTGGGGTTTTATTTCTTGCTTCATTTTTAATAAGAAAAGACAACATTTTTTGGTATTTGCATTACATAACGGAGTCTCAGAACTTACCAAGAAGAATTCAAAGTGGAAAGACAAGGGTAAACAATCATCAGTTACACAGTTTACCAACTGTAATTTGGCATTCAGTTTGATAAAGTAGTTTTCCACAGTGCAGAGTGTTTCATCAATATTCACTCCACAGTGAGAGAAGTCTTATCTATATCTGTAATAGAATAGGACTCCTATTCCAAAGTTGAAATTCCTGCTGCAGTAAGTTTTTATTCAGGCAAGAATATGTCATTTTTTTTATGACTAACTAGCACATGGACAGATTCTAATCTAATCACACATTGAAAAGTTCATTCTGGACCTTTGAAATTGAAATATATCTCAGCATACTTGCATTCCTATCGTAAAATGAGTCTGGCAGATTTGGGAGAAGTAGAGAGGCTCCATCTTTCTATACCACCTCTCATCTGCATTTCATTAGAACACGTGGAGTAATGACATTGGGCTGTGGGTAACCTCAGACAGCTGGCAAGCTACACCATGTGAAAGAGTTGCAAAAAACCTCTGAAAATAATCAAGTCACCCTGTGTTGATGCTGCAGTATGTGATGACTCTGCATCCTTCCACTGAGCATCATCCACAGCATACTGATTCATCATCAAACACCACGTTATCACATCTCTGCTGTCCCACCTACCCTCTCCCAACAGCACAAAAGAGCAAAGAGGGGATTCTGCACCTTGCTTGTCTTTAAATACCTGCAGTGTTTTACATTCTGGCAGGCATAATTCTAAGTAAACATGAGTCACAGAAGCTCACATGTTATTGAATGAGTTTGTTCTTGCTCTTTTTGCCTGTATCAGGCAGCACTGGGAAGAATATTTCCGACATTATTAATGCTGTACACTCTAAACCAGGAAGAATAAATTCATGGCTTCACATGCAGAGCACTATGAGCTACGTGACCAGATTTGTTGTATGAAAATAGATAAGCAGATCTAGAGAAGCAGCTCTTGCTGTCCTTTCTTATTTGTAACCATGGGCACTTAAGCAAGCTAGGGAATCTGCAAGAACGTTTCCAGTCATTAGAGACAGCACAGAAGATCAAACTCAGTTCTCCAAATATTTGGATCATAGCTTACCACTCCTTTTCATGCAGTTTCAGTGAGGGTTCTGTAATCCATGCTCTGGCTCATGCAACAACAGGAGCAAGACAGGATCACTGTTGGGAAACGACAGCATGTTACTCTAGATGGCTGCCAAACATTCCACTTACTAACCCCTCGGGTAGTGTCTTTAGTAGTCTCACCCTGGCTTTTGTGATGTGTGTTTATCCCAATCCTGAGAAGCAACACCATGTAGCATGTGGTCCCTCAGTGGTCTACTCACTGCCATGAGGCTTGGTCAGAGTTTTTGGGTGCTAAACCCAGTAGACAAGAATTAGGGGAGAACACACAAGACTTAGCAGTCTCATAGGTTTAGCTGGCACCTCCAAAAGTTGGGGTTTCTTAACTAAAGACTAGGAGGGCTGAAGCAAAATCCTAATGCCCCCCTTTTCTGTCTGTTGTCCCCAAGGCATCACTACAGTTCTGACAATGACCACGCTGAGCATCAGTGCCCGCCACTCCCTGCCCAAGGTGTCCTACGCCACAGCCATGGACTGGTTCATCGCTGTCTGCTTTGCCTTTGTCTTCTCTGCACTCATCGAGTTTGCAGCTGTCAACTACTTCACCAATCTCCAGACTCAGAGAGCAGTGAGGAAGGCAGCCAGGGCAGCAGCTCTGGCAGCAGCACTATCAGCAGCAACTGCACCGGCAGAGGACGAGATTGTCTCGGTAATTGCTTGTCTAATCAGCAGAGTTTATAGGAAGAGGCAGCTCAAGTAGTGAATGCTAAACAATATTCAAGTGATCTTAACCTGCAAGAGGTTACGTAACCGGATCATGTCTAGTTCTCAAAAGACAGTGTTCTTACCTCAGAGAATGAAAAGGTGTCATTTACTCACACTGCTTATTTCGGGTTGAGATACGACTTGCTGGAGAGAAGGTCATTTGGGAAGAGCTGTAAGGAAAGCCATTAGACTCCTACCCATAATACTTCTCTTGAGCAATGCTGTAGGCAGTGTGGGCATGCAGCTGTAGTTCTTGCAGTAAGTCTGCAGTTTGTAGGACATTGTGGTGATAGGATGGGTGGTAACAGGTCTAAACTGACAGAGGGTGGATTTAGAGTGGATGTAAGGAAAGAATTTTTCACTGTGAGGGTGGTGAGAACCTGGCCCAGGGTGCCCAGAGAAGTTGATGGTGCCCCATCCTTGGCAGTGCTGGAGTCCAGGCTGACTGGGGCTCTGAGCAACCTGCTCTAGTGGGAGGTGTCCCTGCCCTGGCAGGGGGTTAGAACTGGATGAGCTTTGGGGTCCCTTCCAACCCTGCCCATTCCATGGTTCTGTGTGCATTGGCCAGTGATTATTGGATCACTACAGTACGCTGGAACATGCCACAAGTGGGTCATCTGGGAGAGGAGGAATTAGCCTTTACATAAACTTGGCATCTGTTACTTTAATAAAAATCTGTGTTGGTGGAAGCTTGAGGAAAAACATAAATGTAAAGATTAAGGCTAGATTTTACTGTATGCAAAGACAGGAAAGCTTTCTGGCATCAAAAAAATATCTCAGAATTGCTTGTAAATATTATTCCTTCCATCTTAAGCTACCTAATGATTGCTGTCTCACAATAGAGGTTAAAATATTTGTCACTGTACCCCTCCTGTTTCAGCATCAGTATTTCTAACACCACATTTCCCATTTTAAGAGGAATAACAGAGTCTAAATGACCTTCTGCAAGACCTTTGAGTTTGTAGTTGAGTAAGGAAGTCAAAGTGCTACTGAATACCAGGGCAACAGCTTGCCCAACATAGTTTTTCCACTTTTGCTTATAGACAGCAGTTAACAGTGTCCACGAAGTTCTAGTCCTCACCTTTCTTTCTTTCTTTCTTTCTTTCTTTCTTTCTTTCTTTCTTTCTTTCTTTCTTTCTTTCTTTCTTTCTTTCTT
>JANHGL010024045.1:20286-34784 GCA_024611195.1 Ceyx melanurus
AATACAATATGTACTATATTTTTAAGCAAGATGACAGCATTCTCTGAATGAAAAAAAAAAAAAAAAGAATTCCAAGTTGAAATTAAGTGCTTCAGCTGAAAGCTTTTTAAATGTAGATGGGGATAAAGTTTCTTCTGGTCTAAATGTTAATATAAATTGTTCTGTTCTCCATTGGAACAAGTGGGGAAACATAATTATTCAGTAGCGGTCATCCAGAATGTAAACATAAAGATGTAAAGTGGTTTGCACTGTGGAGTAGCAGTAGCAGGGCAGGGCAAGAGTTCTAGTGGTGGAAGCACAGAAGGGAAGCTAACACAGTCTCTGCCTGTATTTTGCTAGACAGCATGGGGTTAGAATCTAATAGAGTCCAAGGACAGCATAGAAGTAGAAAAAAGGAGGTACTTGAAAAAATATGTGTATGAAAGAATCCCCACTTGAAATCCCATCAGTTTTTAGAGCACAGAAAATGCTGATACTCTTGTGATAAGCTTCCTCTCAGAAGATGGTAACTGTACTGCTGACAGCTGCTTAACTACAGCAGCATTACTGTGCCATCCAGAACACACACACAAAGCATCAGAGTCACTCCAGGAGGATGTGCTCCCTCCTCACTAGGGAGGTCAGTTTGTAAGTCATTGCAGATGGGATATCCCTGTGATTTATGGATGGAACAGGATAGTTCTCTGAGTGATCTCACTGGACTACAGCAGCATCTTCCACCTCCAGAAAGCTCTTGCAGTACCAAACAGTACACACTGTCTGGCTAAGCCAGAGAGGTTTTTGAAGGAGAACAAACTTATCTGACAAAGGAGAAAAAGTTCTAGTTTTTTAATTCATCATTCAACATTTTTTTTTTGGTTTTGGTTTTGGTTTTAAATCTTTCCAAGTCCTTGAGCTGAATACTAATTATCAACAGTGAAATTTATGTACAGGAGAATTTCATGCAGTTTGTTTTAAAGTTTGCTTGATATAGGATGCAAAGGGTGCCCTTTTAATGAGAAGAACTCAAGTACTTAGCCTCCCTTTGCTGTAACATTTACACTGCATGTGCTGGTTTTGCATCCTCTTGCCCATCTTTCCAAAGTAACCAGTCTGCATTTATATCTGTAACACAACATTACTGCTATTAATGTAATGAAACAGAATGAGAGAGAGAATCCAACCAAAGGAGGATGTGATGTGATAGTTCTGATGATAAACTGCAGGAAATCAAGCACAGAGCAGTTGTTACGTTAGGGAGCAGAGGAAGGTAGGAAGTCACTGAATGTGCCCTGGGTAGCATTTGGATGCAGAGAATGGCAGAAAAGGGGTTGCGTAAGTTGAAGAAGATGAGATGCTAATGATGTCAAGTGGGAAGAAATAAGAACAGAGAAACAAAACCTGGAAAAGTATTTGTTTTCAGCGTGTAAATATTCATAAAGCTTGCAGTGCTTGTTGTTACAGCCTGTTTCAGTTCAAACACTGGAAAAATAAAGTTCAGGAGAAGAGAGTTGAAATAGAGTTACAATTAAACTTTGATGATCCAGGCAGTGAACATCCAATTCTATAAGGATTCTCCCTTGTAATATAGTTCTTTTAAGTCTGCTGAGACAGTTAGGGATCAGGTGGTTATCTTGGTTAAATTAGTTGCTAACAACCCACAGCTTGAACTTCTCTCTCAACTTTTCTTCCAGTTCTTTGAACCTACTGCAATGCATCTTCGTAATGACCACCAGCCCAATTGAAGAACAGCTCAAGGATTCAAAGAAATCACTGAAGGGACTTCAAAGGTTTTGTCTCTCCATGGGTGCTCTCTGTTTTCAAACAGGGAATATTTATATTGGAGATCACCCAGAAACAAACTCTGGATAAAACTGCACAGGACTCTGACAACAATTCCTTAAGATCTCTTACAGTGATTCTATTAGAAAAGCTCTTGTTGAATTATTTTGTTTGATGGTCAGAGAAAAGAACGTGCCCTTGCTCTAATTCTGCTATAAACAAATGAATGTTTACAGTGATGTAAAACATCAATACCAGGATTTGAGGCTATTTTTCTTTCTAAATACAAGAAGGATTGCTAAAGCAAGCAACTGATTCTCAACGGGTGTGACTTGGCATGCAGGTCAAGGGCTGCACTCATTTGCAGCACTTGAGGTAGACCCAAAAGAACATGAAGAAATCCTGTGAAAGGGATTCAATCCCACCATGTTTTCATAAACCTTTCATAGAACAGATGAAGGGTGAAATTCTGATTTTGTTTCATTTTCATCTCAAGAAAAAAAAAGGAAACAAACTGTCTCTTAGGTACTTGAGCTGGTGGGTTATGATGGTGTCAGTCTTTTTGCTGAAGACCATGAAGTACCCCCCAGACTAGCAACAGGTGATTTCTTAGCAGGGTCTACAGCTGCAGGGCTGAGATGTCAGACAGTTGTAGGGTGTAAAGCTGACAGATGCAGCTCCTGTCAAGCCACGTGAAGCCTCCAGCTCCAGCAGCCTCCATGGCTGAACAAGCTGCATTCTGTCAGCTGGTTCTGCTGAGCTGCCCTTAGCAAACTCCCCACAACTTCCCTCCAGAGGCAAAGGACTGTCAGCGTATTTAGAGCTGGGAGGTAGTAACAGTTTCATGTCTCTGTCACTCTCACCAGTCACAGGATTTCTTTGTCATGGTTCATAGTCACCTCTTCTGTATTCGCTCTGCATCTCCACAGTCGTTCTGAAGAATGTAATTAGGGAAGCTATGCCTAATGAAATCAGAGCCCAGCTCTGGTGCAGGGGTGATGGCCACTGGTGGGAGTCAGATGCCTGCAAGGACATTTTACATGCAGCCAAAGAAACATTCAGGGCTGGAAATCCATTGCAGTCCATTCAAATGAATGGAATTGTAACATAAACATGAAAAGCTGCGTGGATTCAGGAAATTCAGGGTCTTCTGATTTGCCTAAACCAAGATCTTAGTCACTGTGAGCAAACTCTGACTGACTGACTCCAGTGAGCTTGGCTGGCACTGGAACAGGTTTGCCTGGCTGATGACCCAGCTCCAGCTCCTGCCCTCCCCCTGCAGGAGGGGTGTGCACCTTTTAGTAGTGTCATAGCTGGACTCAACTTGTGACATCACTTTTGTACTCCCTCCTCTTTACCTCTGAAAACCCTGGACTAGGACAATTGAAGTAGATTTGACTCAAAAATTACTCTTTGCACAGAGAGGTCCTGTTTGCAACTTGCTTTTCCTGACTGGCTGCAGGCTGGCACATTTGGGTCTATTTGTAAGTGCACTGAATTTTTTCTGCATTTTGCTTTGAAATGAATATTGTGATAATTTTTTCCCATTTTCAGCCTTTATAGCCTATTAAAAATAAAGGACACTGGGCAAGTATTTTATAATCTGTATATACATCTTCTTTTGCAACAGGCCAATAGTGCTGTAGGCACCCAGAAGTTATTTTTCAGTGTAACTATACTCATTCCTGCTTCACTGCCTAATTTTCTATTCTGAGTACATTAACATCTAGAAGAGTTTTCAGAGTACTTGAAAATTGGTTTATGCACAGAATGAAAATGTTTAAAAGCTATGGGAAAACAAATGACACTGAAGCAGCTAAATTTTGTATCTGAGCTTTGTTTAAAAGAAATTGAAATATGAATTTTACAGCAGATGCAGAGAGTTACCAGATAGTCACTATTTCCTTGCAGTGTATAAAATAGTGGTACCTTCCTGATTAGGGAGTTATATCAGCACCTTAAAAATGTACTAGCAGCTCTCAGTATTTAACAGCATATCTCAACGTGACCACAAAGACTGCTTATCTTTTTTTCCAAGGAGTTTTTCACATGGAAAAGCTACAGAAGGGTTGGTTCTCCACATCTGTTGACTGGAAGGAAGGGAATATGTATTTTTTTTATATCGTGCTTTGTAGAGACACAGGTGTAATTGATAATAATGTTAATAATGTCAAGTTATATCAGAATAAATGTAACTACTTACAATTAATGTTACTCCTTAACAATCCTGGTTACGGGAAAGCACAAACCAACCAATCACCACAGTCAAAAGGGCAGAGAAACAGATACATAGAAAAGGAGGGGTTCATAGATAGGTGTATGCTTCTGTATGCATATATACATATGGATTTCTGGAGAAAATATATATTCCTATTTCTGTAACACAAATGTAAAGGAAATTAGGGCATATGGATTTCTTTCAGCATTTTTGGCTGCATTGCAATGGGAAGAGCAGGAGGTAAAGTTGCTGTAAGATGGGAATTTGTATGTGCAAAACAGGACACCGCGGGGGAGAAGACAGGCAGTTACCTTGAGCTACTGCACTCTGCTCATACATTATTCAGCACTGACCTAGCTTTCTATCTATCCCTGCTATCCCAGTATGCTCTGGTTTTAGCCCACAAACCCCTCACAGGGACAGTGTGTAGCTGAAAATCATCTTTGGTGTGTTGTGGTTCAGCAGAAGTGCAAGAAGCAGCTGCGAAGAACACAACTGCATGATGATGTCAGAGAACAGCAGAAATCCCCATTGCCCATAAGGCTTCATCCTGACCAGGTATAGGACACAGAACCTGTGCAGTGGCACACTGAGCCAGCCCCAGATCCTGCACTGCTGTCTTCAAAGGACAGTGCCCACCAGAAGCTAAAGGTAGGATTGACTATATCCCAAGGTCCCAGAGGGTACTGGTCCAGGGCTCTGATATTTTGATGCACCTGTCATGGAACTGACTTACAAACAAAATTCAGAGGTGACTTTGTCATTGCTTAGTTCATTAGGTTCCAGTTGATGACAAGAGAAGCATTCCTCATCTGCCTTCTTTATAGAATTCATTCTTGCACAATTTTCCCCTCATCAGTGAGCAATCAAAGCCTTTCACTCTCTGAATAACTGCTGTCCATCACCTACCTGCTTGCACGGAGAAACCTGAGAAGAAAACAGTCCCTATCCAGAGCCAGAGTGGAGAGAGTCCTGGGGAGCAAACTGTTCAGTTCTGCATCACTACCTTGACAAAACTGTCACCCAGCCACGGCTGGAGTGGGGACTGCATCCAGAGAATAAAGATCCATGGTTCATTTCCAGCCAACAGCCTGATGCAAATGATAGCAACTGAGTGTCAGCAAAGTGCACTGCAAATTGATGAGAGTGGCAGAGCTCGAGAGAGACTCAGACAGGATGGGATGCGAGACTTGAAACAGAAAGTTTGCCCAGGACAAAGGAGGACACTCAAAGAAACCAAAGAGCATTCTCACAAACGTAAAGTAGGAAATGGAATTCCAGACTTCTTGAGAGTTCTTTAAAAACAAACCAGCCAACCAAACCCACACCCCATACAACAAAGCAAAAGCTCAAACTATTTTTAATCCTATCCAAAATGAAAACAGAGATCTTTCAAACACAGATGAGGAAAAGAGCACCCCAGGCAACTAATGTATTTATTGTAGTTCCAGAGAAGACAACACAAACCACTGCAGAGCTTCACAAATCAACCATGCATTTTTGTGAAGTCCCTGTCCAGCACTTCTGCATTGTTGCTAAAGAATTCATTTGTTCATGAAATAGACTCTGGCCTCAATTCTGGCAAGACTGTTTTTTACTCCATAAGTAAGTGTAATCTCTAACAGTTTAAGGTACAATTTTCTCATGCCTCAAAGAGCAAATAAGCCTTCTTCAGGCCATGGATAGTTACACATTCCATCACTGCTGCAAAGGTTTTCCTCCTCACTTCACACCTGCTTTGTCTATAATAAAGTCTTCCTAAAGCAGATAGAAATGTTTTGTACTTTTAAAATTAAATACAACAAAAACTCTTCATTGGAATAATTCTGTCTGCTATTTATCTACATTGAAAGAGCTTCATTAGAATCATGGAATCATTCAGGTTGGAAAAGCCCTTGGGGATCATCCAGTGCAAACATGAGCCCTACTCTACAAAGTTCACCCCTAAACCATGTCCCTCAAACCCACATCCAAACCACCCTGAAACACCCCCAGGGCTGGGGACTCAACCCCCTCCCTGGGCAGCCTGTGCCAGCCTCTGGCTGCTCTTTGGGTGACAGATTTTTCCCTAATGCCCAGTCTGACCCATCTCTTCATTACATAAGCGCCAGCTTTGGCATTTGGTTAAAACTGGGAAGCAGCAACTGCTGGAATTTGACTTTCCAAAGGGCTGCAAACTCATCCTGCTGCAGTTCACTACATGGAGACAGGGTGTTCCCGATACAAACATGGGGATCGTGATGAGATTTAAAAGAGGCAAAGTGAAGAAGTCACAGGTTCTATCTGCATGTGAAACAAACCACAGAGAAAGCCAACTACTAAAGCTCCAACTATGCCCTTTATTGCTGCTTGCATCCTCTGTGCCTACTGCTGTTTACAACATTTGCTATCTCATCAGGAAATCACAGCACAGGATTGTTAGTTCCATAGATGAGTCTGTGGGAAAGGTTGGATTGTGGTGGTGAGACAGTATAGAAAAGGTCAGAAGGAGCCTAGTTCTTCAGCCAAAATTTGAATTTCACTGGATTGAACTTATTTTAAAGGGAAGAAATACCTTTGTATGAACAAAAAGATGGAGTTTGGTCAATAAATGCAATCAATGCCCAGTCTCAAGATTTAGTAAGTTATATATTCTTTATAAAACTTGGTCTACTTCCACCTACCACACTTGGATGAAGAAAAGCTTATCTTTTTCCGAGCTAGTCTTTACATAAAAACATCAATTGCTTGGTATCAGATATCTGCTTGCAAATCTGTTCAAAAGTAAACCTAAGTTGTCTTTTTGAGCTTCAGCAGTTTTAAATTTTACCAAAGTACACTTGATTTCTAAACACTTTTTAACCTTCTACTTGTTTTCCTACTGATTTTTTTGACCTAAATGAATCTACTTAGACAGAGGCCTTTTAGAACTGAACAGTAAACTACTATCTGAGTAATTAAGTTTATAAGGTGTTAGGGAGTTACACCAGATCAGCTACACAGCCCTGGAGTAGCTGAAGAAGTATAAACAGATAATAGTTTTAGCATTGTAAATACATGCATGAGAAATCCAGGACACAGCCTCTGAATTGCCTACTGCTCTCTTGAACTGACTCCTGTCAGTTCATGGACCAGCATTGCTCTTCTGCTCAGTAAATGAATTAAAACCAGCAATGAAACAAAAACCCCACTACACTATTGCAACAGGAAAACAAAACCCGCAAAGAAATTGCATTAAATCTCTCTATGTGAGCAAAGCCTGGTGAGCAGGGTGTATGGGACCAGGAGATGGTCCTTCAGGAATGGACTGCACTGGTGGCAGCCAGGCCTCAAGACATGGGCTGAGGACAAGAAGTCACCTGCATAGGTGCAATGCAGACCTAGCTGGAGGATCAGTGCATTTGATGCTTCCTTTGCATCTTTCTGACTCTTACTCCATTTATTTGCACCTCTAAGGAGTAAACTGCTGATTGACTCAGGGCTGAAGACCTCGATCAGCCAGAGCTCAGTGCAGCCATCATCCAGTGTCTGTTTGCACACTACTGCTTCCCCAGTTCCAAAATAACCTGGATTTGAAATCATTCAGGCATTTCTGCTTCAGTCTGTCTACAGATGATGCTCCATCCGTGTCCCCTCCAGAGAAGTCCTTTCCAAGAAGGTGGACAGAGCCTTTGCTGACAGAAGCCAACCTCTGTGGCTGACAGAGCCACATATTCTCCTGATAGAAGTGACTAAAGGTTATTTCAGGGAGAAGTGTAAATCAGTGTGACAAAGCTGTAAATGTCACCCTTGCTGCTTGAAGGGCTTTATTCTGATGGAACTTCCAACACCTTAGAAATAGGGTAATTACACCAAAGCAGGTTTACTAAGACTGAAGTGAAAGGAAATAACCTGGTGCCATTTCAGAAGCTGCTTTAAACACCAGGTTTTAACCTAGATGAGAAATCTACTGTAGTAGTACTATATACATTAACATGGATCAACCTATTACCAAAGAAGCCCCCCATAAATCCATTGACCATAGAGTCAGATACCTTAAAGAGACCATCTAAATAAAAGCAGAGTTTCTACAACTTTCAGTAGTTTTGTGAATTAAGGCAAATGTCTCTTTAAATGCTACACTTAGGAATGCCTATTAAAGTACTGCTTTTAAAGACTGAAAACAAACACCACACCATCCCCTGTGTGCCCTATGAAGGCACCATGAGATTAGAATAGGGACTAAAGGACAAAACCCTCAGGGGTGTAGGAGCTTAGACCCTTTGGAAGAAGCTCTGTAGCCAGTGGTACCTGTTTGTGCTTTTATTCTGCAGGCATACAAGAATTCAGCAGCAGAAAATAATTTCCTATCATCGAGATCTCTTCATCAGCAGCTCTTTACAGAGCAGTCACTGGAGTATTCTTGTGTGCCTGAAATAAATTAAAACCTCTGGATAAATGTGCTCAATTCAGGACCTCTAAGCAGCAAACAAAGGTGAGTTTAAAACTATTTCCAGCAGTACTAGACATGAAGGTCCACATGACTCCAACATCCTACCTTTATTTTAAGATTGGAAAGTAATTTATTCAATCACAAGGTCTTATTTATAAGTTACATGATCAGCCCCCAGTGAAAAATAATGATTTTTATAAGTGAGCATCTTCATGGTCTGAAATCACCAGGAAAATTCAGGCCAGTAATGTGCAAACACTTCTTTTTTTCTCTCTCCAAGTTCCATTTAAAGATGTAGCAATCTCAAAACCTCTCCCATCACACTCTCATAAAGAAAAGTTAATTCCTGGAGACATTTATATGAAAAAAAAAAATATTAAAAAAAAAATGGAAACTGTTCTGATTTTGGTACTGGTAGAAAGAAAAACTGGATTTTTACATTTACATCTTTCTGCAAGGGCCAGTTTGGCCATGAAGATCACTCACAATAAATGTAATCTGCAGTGGTCTCCAAGAAGGCACTCTGGCAATGACAGACAAATTAAGATTCACATTCACCATCTTCCTTATTGGGCTCACTACTCTTGTTGCCTTAAGGAATGAAGAGATGGCTAAGGTGTTGACATTACAGGAAAAAATACAGCTCAAAGAGCAATTTTATCATTTTTAAGTGTTGAAGGACATTGTAGTTCCTTCACATCACTGGAGCAGCAAAAAATGAATAATGTTTGGGCTTGAGTGCATTCTGAACACTTGCTGGTATGTGTTGACATGTGGTGGCTTGTGAAAGCCGAAGTGTCACCTGAAAATCAGCATCCAGAGAGCTGGTGAGCAGACAGCACTCATGTCAGCACAACTCTCTGCACTGCTTTGGGGGAAACCTCATTTTCCTTCTAGAGACAGTAAAAAAATCTCCACAGAAACTGCCAAGCAACAGTTCTCCTCTGTCATTTCTCATACTATTCTGTATACATTTCTAGGCAAGTTAAATAGAAACTCCATAGGTTAGAATCAGAGAATCATAAGGGTGGAAAAGCCCTTCAGGATCAGCAAGTCCAACCTTCCACCCAACACTTCCATGGTCTCTAGCCCATGCTCTGCAGCACCACATCTACTGAACCCCTCCAGAGATGGGGACTGCACCACCTCCCTGGGCAATCCCTTCAGTGTTTAACTGCTCTGTCACTACAGAGATGTCTCCTCATGTCTCATCTGAGTTTCCCCTGGAGCAACTTGTGGCCATTTCCCCTGCTCCTGTCACTGGTCACCAGGAGCAGAGGCCTCACCCACCTCTCTGCACCCTCCTGGCAGTGAGGTCCCCCCTCAGGCTCCTCTGATCCAGAATAAACAACCCCGATTCCCTCATCTCTCCCCACAGGACGCGTTCTCCAATCCCCCCTCCAGGCTTGTTGCTCTTCTCTGTCCCTTTCCAGCACCTCCCTGTCCTTCCTTAGATCAGTGTATGGCCACCCGTGTGACACTGCTGCTGGGTGGTGCCCACTGAAGCTCTGACCCTTATTGTTACTGCAAATGCTTTGCTTAGGAGGCAGGAAACTGCCTCTGTCTAGGGGGAGTTCCGAGTGAGGTTTGCATCTCTGTCAAGTGCAGTGTGTCCCACACCAAGGAGCAGCGACACCTGTAGGAAAGGACTGCACAAAGGCTGCTGGATGGACTGATCCTTCAGGAGAAAAACAAAAAGGCAGTGGATCAGACTCATAGCAAAAGGGGTTCTTGTACTAGAAAGGTTAACTGTAGAGCTGAAGAGAGGAATGATTCTGCCTTGCCCCCTGTGAGATTTTGATCATCACAGATTAAAACAGAGTATTCATGTAAGGTTTTGGGATTTTATTAAAATAAAAACTGTAGTTTTCCAAATAATATATATTCTTTTCCTCCTCTATTTTAATCCTTCTGGCTAAACCATTTTTGATTCGGATCTAAACTATATACCCATGACCACCACACCTTCTCTAAAGAAGATGGATGATTATCTGATTATCCACTGAAAATAGCCACAGGTGCACTAACTGCTTTATTGTACCTTTTATTTTTACAACAGAAAATTATTTGGGAGTGTATTACTTTTTTTTTTTAATCCAATGTGCTGTGTTCGTTTTGGAGGCAATCTGGTCTTCTTTCAAAGCAATGTGTTCCCATGAGCAAGCTGGTGGATGAGCACACTTCCTGATGGATATTCTGAATAGTAAAGTATTCCAGAACCTGCGTGCTGGAGCCCAGCAGTCAATCCAGCCTGGGCTGCAGCAGGAGCAGTGTGGGCAGAGATGGAGAGAGGGGATCCTGCTGCTCTGCTCTGCTCTGGGGCAGATGATGGGACGTAATGCCAAGATAAGCTGAATTAACAGCAATTGCTTGGAGATTTTAAACAGGCTCTTCTACCCTTTTGCTACTAATTTAATATCAAATTACATGCAAAGCTCTTAGTAAGGGTTTAATAGTGTGTATTTTTCACATAAAGGGTGTTTTATGTCCACCTTAGAATGCATAGATTATGAAAAAAGTTTACCTCTTTTTTTCTTTCTTTTTTATTTTTGATTTTTTTTTTTTAATACAGTACTATTTTTCCTAGGGGGGAGTAAATTGAGTCCTTGATTTTTATGGTATATGCATTATGGAAAAAAAAGAATTTGCATTATTTAATCTCTATTGTGTGGAGATTAAATAACAATCTCTACACCTTAACTCAATCTCAATCTCTTAACAATCTCTTACCTTAACCATGCATTATCTGTTCCTAGAAACTGTATCCCATGGTACCTATGATACTGCCAAAGAACTTTTCTTCATTAGCACCATATGTCCTCAGAGCACATTCTAAATAGGAGACAAGCAACTTAAAATAGGATGATAGTTAAAGACATTCCAAGGTTTTATAAAACAGCAAGAGGCTACTTACACATCCCAAGACTCTACACAAACACTGATCTGGTCACAGGAGAAGTCTGTGAAAATCCCTTAGTGATCCCATCCAGATACAGACATTTTTAGTCCATCAATCCTCACTATTACACAATCTCCTATGTGTCTCCATTCCAGTGATGTTGCCACTTGATTCTTCCAATCCAGTACAAATGGTTCAAAGGTGTTTTTCCACACCAGCTGCTTCAACATCTGGTTTCTCCTGTTTTCACTTGGAAATGTCTGGATTCCAATGCTTACACTGTCCCTGTAATTCTAAGGTAACTAAGGGCTCTCTAAGCCACGCTGTGCTCATCGTTGATTCAGTGTACACAGTCAGGCATCCTTGATGCACAGCTCCTTGACTAAATGCTGCCTGTTTACTGCAACCCAGGCAGCCTTTCGGGTCACTAAGAGAGTTGCTGCACTGAAACCAGAGCTGTTTTCTGTACTGAATGTGCCCAGTGAATACACAGATTAATTAACCTCACCACAAAGTAACTATGCAGAAAATGTAGTGTTTAAAGGCAATGTTTGCAGTTGCACAGGCAAAGATGCTGAGGAGCCTCTAAACACCTCATCATGCTCCAGCTGGATTAACAATTGTAATTAAACTCTTCAATGCTGTTTAGCCACAAATTGTATATTCAACAAACAGGGACCAGTCTGGTGGAGAAGAGAGCTGGGAGAGCAACAGAGAGCAAAAATGAGAATGCATGTGATCTGACTGTAAAAATAACAGATTTGTGGTAAGATTGTCAGAAACATAATTAGAAAGCTGAAGTATACCACGGCTATCTAGTGTTGCTACTATGACTGTGCGTTACATAACGCAGGCTGCAAAATCTATTCAAGTATGTCATGGAGCACCAAGGAGTCAAGAGTTCAGTACTACGATATCATCTGATTTTCAGTCTTCTGGAGCTCTCAGTAAGCCATCAATTTAGATCAGGATAAATTGGGTCTAAATAACACCCATTATATTAATTTGACCCCTTTCTTACCAGTATTTTTGAAGAATTTCAAAATGGAATTGTCATTTTCTCTTGCCAAGAACCCAGTGGCTCACTTCAGAAAGAGCCCTGGGTAACTTCCTAGCTGTAAATGTCACTTGGAGGAAGGTCCAAGGAAACATCTCCTTAAATGCGTCTTTTGGGTCTTATTTTGATCTATTTGGCATCCATTTTGCACATTGCTTAACCAAACTGCTCAATCCTTGAGGTGTAATTGTCATTCTAGGGAGAAGGCTTTGGTACCCACTGCTGAGCAGCATGTCTGACCTTCCTATTCTAGTTATATTATCATGACATATCGTGACACCTTAACCTTGCAGTTCATTCCCAACCACAGTTCTAGGAAGTAAACACGACTAATTTAACAAGAGTATCAGGGGTTGCTTTTTCTTATCTGAAGTTATTATAGCCTTTGTGATGATGGGATATTTCTAAATATAAGTGTATTTATAGTCAATTCTCTTGCATTGTAGAACTTACCGGACACATGTTTTTCCTGCTTGTGTTTAGGTTCCACCTAAAACATCTCCACGGTGCTAAGAAAGTCCATTTTCTGCAGTCATCATCTTCTAGTTCTACATCTTTAAGCAGAAGCTAAACATGGGGCATTTCATTCCCAGTTTAGGGCCATAAGGACAGTGAAAACAATATTTTCACACTCATTCCTGAAGTCTTGAGTATAATGGAGGCAGGGTAGGGGAGAGGATATGGACTTCATCATACAAACAAAACCAAAAAAAAGCCAGCTAACTCAAACAGGCCATGTTCAGAAAGTATGATCTGAGGAGGAGCAACAGCACAGCTTATTAATAATATAATGATTATTCATAACATAATTCAGATAGCAATACATTAATAAATAATAAATATTATGTAATTTTATTGTACTTTATAATCATATACAACAATAAAAGTATTCTATATAACATATAAAATTTCATAAAATATTATATATATATATAAAAAAATAACAAATGCAATAACTTCTTATTTGCCCATCTCAGATCATTCTTTGAGGGGTAACTTTTGCCACTGCTGTAGCAATGGACAAGCAATGAGCTGAAGGATAATGCTAAACTAACTGTGGAGAAGCCCTTGGCAGTAGTGTTCTGCCATTTGGAATGAGACGAAAAGAGGGCATAACATCCAGTATTTCTAAGCAAATCAACCTGTATTTATATTTTCCAGGCTGAACAAAGACTATTTGGGAAAACAGTTCTCCAGGAATTCCCAGTCATTCTCAGGTTACTAAGCTTTATGCTGAGTTTTGTGGAGAGTGTTCTTGCTTTAGGCTTGTTGGGCTGGTGTTTTCATCTCATTGCTTCTCTGCAAGACGTGCAAAATGTGCAGTTGCATGCTGGAAGCTAAAAACTGGTATTAAAATCATACTTTAATTAACAATAAAACAATGTTCACCCAGCTCAGGAGACTTCACTCATTTTGCTAAATATAAGAAATGGTCAGAAGTGCTCGTTAACAGGAACAGATAATTATGGAATCTCATATATAACCTTTCAGACAGATTTTCACTTTGTGGCCTTATTAAACCAATATTAGGTACTGTTATCACTAATAAGAAGATGCAAAGACTGAGGGGTGGGTTAGCACCTCCTGCAAGTTCCAGGCAGCAGTTCTGAAATTTAACTGCCAGATTTTTCAAGGGTTAGAAGAAGAAAGTTCATTGCAGATCTCCATCCAAAAATTCAAATGTAACCCAGGGCACTTTCACTGCACCTTCACATGAGGGGATTTTGCAGAGCCTGCAGCAATGTCAAGTCCTGTCACCTAGAGCACTGGACCTCCATACTGAGCTGGAGGAATTGAGCTGTCTAGCTCACCACCTTCTTTCCAATGCAACAAGAGTTTGCAAACCCCATTACTGTTCAGTAATTACAATCTCTCTTGTTCCTCCACCTGACACAGCTGTTGTTATGTCATTCTGAAAACTCAATTTCTGTTAAGCTCTTTTTAAGATGAGACTATTAATGAGTGTGCAAAGTTCCATGTGAAGTGATACATGGATTAAATAGAAGAGTGAAGTGAACATATAGACCAGGGGCTGGCCATGAGCAGCCAGGGTGAGCTGGAGCCCAGCAGCCAACCCAGCCTGGGCTGCAGCAGGAGCAGTGTGGGCAGAGATGGAGAGAGGGGATCCTGCTGCTCTGCTCTGCTCTGGGCA